>JAXGGA010001456.1:0-151994 GCA_038373865.1 Uloborus plumipes | reverse complement strand
CCCCTAAAGAATATTGTTCAACAAAATAGTCATAGAGTTTAAATCCAACGTTTAAATGTACACATTTACAGGTATACTGTAGACACGTGTTTCGGGGCTACAAGGAGCCCCTTTTTCAATACAAGAAGTGTGAGCTCTAGGATGAAGAATCATCCGATAAAAGCAACACATTCGAACAAAAGATAGTATAAATAGCAAAAACTGGAAATAAACAAAACAAACAAGACAATGCTTAGAGCCGAAATTTATTACATGAAACCATCAAGAAAAAACCGTTAAGAAATAAATTTCCAAAAGATCCGATAGATCTTAAACATTGTCAAAAATTTTGGTTTGTTTTACGGCGCTTTTCGGTTTACTGATACGACAGCGATAAGTTGTATGCGATTCTTGCTATCCGATATTGGCGCGCACAAAACGCATTTTCCTAAACTATAAGCTTTTCCACCTACTGATTCAATGACGATTGTGTCTTCACCGTCAATGCGATATCGCTTATCGAATTATTTTTATCAAAAAGCATTCGTCACTCCTTTCGCGTCGGAACGATATTCATTCATATGTTTATTTATTTTTTTTTGAAAGAGAGCGATGGTATACGAAACGATATCGTTTGAAGGGAAAAAAATAGGAAAAGACGAAAAGATTTCATACTTATGATTATAGTAATTCCCAAGGAGATTGAAGAGGAGGAGCTAAATCTCTGCTATCTAAAAGTGGTAACGAATTCTCACCCGCCGCCAGAGGACGCTAGCTCAAACGCTCCCTATCTCCGACGGGAATCAATGCAAATGATACTGAATCTGTCATCTTTTTAAATGCTGCTATGGGGAAGAATTTTTTTTTTCAACTGGATTTTGGTTTAAATCTTCGATTGACATTATGAATTAAATATGATTTTCATCCCACGAAAATAGGTGCCGTATTCTTTGAGAAATAGGTTCAATCGAATGCACTTACCAACTTGCCAAATCTGACAGAATCTGTCATTTGTTAAAGACTGCTGTTGGCAAGAATATTTTTTTTTAATTGGAATTTTGCTCAAACCATCGATTAACATTATGAACTAAATATATTTAATAAATATGTTTAAACTAATAATTATTTTGTCTACTAAATATATTTAATTGATAACAAAATTAAATACTGACATAATTAATTTTTTGCCTCATGCTTAATTTATCAACAATTTAGAGAACTGATTCTCAGCAAAAATTATATCGTACAATGCAAAGAAAATGTCACATACAGTCGCATATATGTCAAATTTGGCAAGTAGCTAGATGCCGTCGATTAAACATCTTTCTTAAAAAATACGGCAAAATTTCAGTGGGATCAAAGTCATATTTAGTTCATAATGTTAATCGATGGTTTACACCAAAATCCAGTTGAAAAAAATTTTTTTTTCTTTCCCATAGCAGCATTTAAAATGATGACAGATTCAGTATCATTTACATTGATTCCCGTAAGAGATAGGGAGCGTTTGAGCTAGCGTCCTCTGGCGGCAGGTGAGAATTCGTTGCCACTTTCAAACTAGCGCATCCGTAGAACATTTCTCTCCATCTTTCTACTCCGTGGTAATTCCGGTCAACTTTTGCCGATATCGTGGCTCTTAGAGAGCTTTTCCACATAACGACACGATAACGACGAAAATAGGCTGGAAATATTTTTAGTTAAGTATGATTTCGTGTCATCTATTCCACTGCTTTTCCATTTAACTGATATCGTTTCGTATGCCAATCGCTCCTTCAGAAAAAATGAACAGATGACGCGATAGGAGCGTCGGGTGCTTTCCCGTAAAAATAGTCCGATAAACGATATCGGCTTAATGGAGACAACACAATCGTCATTGAATCGGCAGATAGAAAAGCACAAAGCATACGCTACTGCACCTTGCTTCAATATCGGACATTGACAATCACATATTATTAATCGCTGTCGTATAGGTAAGTGGAAAAGCGCACTTACTTTTGATGCACGATCGTCATAAAGACGAGCTCTCTCGACTACATCTGACGTACAGATAATCTCACTCTTTGTGTTGTCGCTTATACTCACGGAACTTTTTTTTTCGATTTTCTAGTTCACTCAAAACACCCCAGATTTATCAATTTCGTGAGACATGTTTAAATAACATAACTTCAATTCTTACACACTATAGGAAACATGCCCCCATTGGAAGACGATAAAGTTTTCGACTCAAATAACAACAACTGCAAATGATTTTAAGAAAAACTAAATAGGTAAAAACGATAAAATGTTGTATTATGGCTGAACTGGATTACTGTTACGTGGTTGCTTAGCAAGATTGACGATAAGTTAATATTAATCGATTTCGGTGGTGAATTATTTCTAATTTTAATGGAAAATTTTCATGTTTTTTAAGGGATTATTTGATTTATTTTTGAGGAATTTTTGCATTTTAATGGAGCTTTTGGACTGACCTGGACTAAGATTTTTGAAAACGCGCCATGTCGAGGTTACGGAAACTTTGCACATGGCTCATAGCAAAAGGTTGTTTTTCCTTTAGCAAACAATACGAATGTTTTAGAAAATTAATCTTACGTCAAGTATTATTTCAATGTTCTCCAGAGAATTTTCAAAAAAATGCATGAAAATATTTTGGGGAAAAAAGTATTGAAGTGAAGAGGAGTAATCATAAACTCTAACGCATAAAACCATTTATACATGTTTTTTTTATTCTCCAATATAAAATAAAACGATACACGACGAAATTATTTCCAAAACATTAAACAGAAACCTTAGAAAACAGAGACTGGAAAAATCATTAGTGAAACTTTCGGACGACGATTTACTGGAGAAAATCCCCAGATAGTTCTTAAGCTGAGTGTCACATAAAAGATTGTTATTTTCCTCTGGCATAACGAAAATAATGCCTTGAGGGACTTTCTTGTTCCTATCGTTTTAACTTTGTTTAACCTACATGTTTATCCCACAATAGACTCCGGAAGGGTAGGGAAGTAAAGTGATGTTTCCTTTTACGCCCAAAAGCGTTTTAATCTTCAAAAAGTATACGCAAAAGGATTTAACTTTCAACTGACGGTTTGTGCACAAATCTATTTTATTTGAGAGGGATATTGATTTTAAAACGTCAAGTTTTATAATGGAAAAAATTGTAATAATACTATTTTTCCCTTTTAAATAACATTACTTTGGAGATTTTAAAATCACAGAGTTAAATAGATTATTTAACAGGCTATTTTCGAATTTGAAGCCGCATGTTAAACCTGTTGCTGTTATAATAGTATCCGTTTTCTTTATAAATTCTTCGTAAATTTCTTTGTAAATTCACTCCAATTTATGCAATATTTATCATGTTCCAAACCTTAAGTCACGCCGTGAACTTTTGTGTCTTCTTTTTTTTAATAAAAACTTAACAATCTAATTGACTGCTCAGATATTATTAATTCCATCCATTTTGCTGTTCCAAATAGAACTCTTAGGAGTCATCTGTGTTTTAAAAATATTTTTACGAAGTTTAATTATGTTGATAATTTTTGCCTTTTTAAATTTTGCAAACTTTTTAACTCTCATTGTCGCGTTTTGGATATTTTTAATGTCCTTTAATAATTTTAAGTCTATTTGTTTTAGTATTTTAAATGTGTAATTTGTTTTAATTCGTTTGTTGTCTTTTAAATTTTTACAAAATTTTAACTCCTTGTCATGTCTCAGATATTTTTAACACGCCTTTTAATTGTTCTAAGTCTATATGTTTCAATATTTTTAATGTATAATTTGTTTTATTTGTTCTTTTTTATACTTGCCCCTGTAATTGGATTTGTCTGTAGTGCGCAATACTTTAAACAAATAAATGAAAAAAATAAATAAATAAGGAATTAATCCAATTTTTCTTTTAAGGTGTTACAATAAGTGTACAATACACTTATTTTTGCGGCCGTGACAGTTTTCCCCAAATATTTTCACTTTAGTCCAGGATTTTGTTCACAGACTTTTAATTTTTGTATATTCGAATCCAAGGAACTATTATGTACATGGTATCCTGAAATAGACGGACTGTTTTCAAAAATTCACCACAGGAAAACGGTGAAGGTTATAAAACTAATTCTTGTGGAAAATTCACGTGACAGAGCGTAAGTTTTTCCTCCCAGAATTTCTGATTTCAGATCAAAACTTTTCCAAGAGATGTGAAAAATTGATCATTGGCTGAACCATTTTACAAAAGAAACGTACGTTTTTGAAGTTCGAATCCCCCCCCCTCCCTCAAAAAAAAAAAAAAAAGTTCTTTCAATTTTGTTTTGAATTGCTTTATATTGTTCTTTTCGGACACCTATTAACTCTCACATAGTTGGCCACATTCTTTTTAATTATTTTATCACTTTCTTATGGAATTAAAATTTTGGGTGGGAAAGGAGCGTACACATATGTAGTGGAGAATGACCTTATGCTTTTTTATAAATATGTATATTAAGTTTTTATAGATTAAATTAGTTGCACTGATTGCTCAGTGCAACTCAGTGATAAATGCTTTATTGTACAATAATAAGAATTAAGCAACAATCAAAGGAACATAAGAAACATAGTCTTTAGGAGGAGTTCATGCAAATTCTGGCAGTCCAGTACAGTTTGGTGATTTCTCCACGTTTCTGGGACTCTTTGTCAAGTTTCGGGCATATAACAAGATGATCTGCTCTTGTAATGCCCTAATTACATATTTAACCAAAAAGCATTTTTTGCAATTATTGACCAATTTTTTATTTTAAATTACATGTGCTCAAATTTTCGCTGAATGTTGCAGAAATAAACCTGTATGATGCATTAGGAACATATTTCGACTCATTAAAAATAAATATATCTCTTAAAAGTGAATGTTCAAAAGTTGCAATCTCCATTATACCTCCTTTAAATCTATACTGTAACAGGGGATACACTGTAAAAAATGAATGTTGTTTTTACAGTATAATGCAGCTAATTTTACTGTAATAAACTGTAAAATTGCTACTTTAACAGTAATAAACTGTAAAATTGATTATTTTACAGTAATAAATTGTAAAATTTGCTAGTTTTACAGTTTATTACTGTGCATTTTACAGTTGTAAATTGGAACCTCGGCTGCCAGTATTTTACTGTAAAAAACAACTTCAGTTTTTGAAGTGTACATATAGTTATGTTTTGCTTAGCACATTGTTTTGATGCAGAATTCACCCATCCATGTTGTTTAGAATATACTAAAAGATGTGATTTACAATTGAAGGGCCAGGGGGAAAAAGATGAAAGTGACCAAAAAGCGATTTCGAGAAAAACGAAGAACAAAGTTTGATTTCTCGTAACTCCTTGTGTAGTTAATAGAGTTTTCATGCACATTTTGGTCGATTCTCATCTTTTTCCCCCTTGTTGTTCTACCAGATGATATTACTCCTTCATAGCCCCTAGATAGCTCTAATATCTCAAAATTGACGAAAAAGTGACTTTCATCTTTTCCCCCCTAACCCTTCAATTAATTAATATAAAAAAATAGTGTGAAAACAGTTCTTACCCATTAAAATCAAGAACGGAGGAAACGCAAAGTCAATGAGCTATTTGACTTCAGAGAGCATAGCGCTGATTATTTTGTACACTTTCACAGTATGATGGTCAAGACTTGAAAATGAATACCTGTGACTTTAAATCTTTGTAATTAGCTGAAAAATTTGCTACCTATTCCGTAGCCTACGAGGATAGACGCTCCGGAGCGCCCATCCACGTAGGCTACGCTTACACACTGTAAAAATTAATGTTGTTTTTACAGTATAATATAGCGAATTTAATGGTAATAAACTAAAAATGGCTAATTGTACAATACTAAATTAAAATTACTACTTTTACTAACTGTTAAAACTGCTAATTTTACAGTTTATTACCGTGTATTTTACAGTTTCAAACTGAAAGTATTATATTGTTGTTTTTACTGAATAATACAGCTGAATTTTAGGGCAATAAACTGTAAAATTGTTAACTTTACAGTAAGAAACTGTAAAATTGCTAGTTTCACATTTTATTACTGTGCATTTTACAGTTTTAAATTGGGACTTCGGATGCCAGTATCATACTGTAAAAACAACAGTTCATTTTTTGCAGTGTAGAAATTCTTGTACATAGATCCTGAACGAAGGATACAAGAGAGTGACTCAAAGGATTATTAATGCTATGTATATTTTCTTAATTGGTCGAATAATTCTTTTAAAGTATTAAAACACATCCAATGATTCAAATTACTATATTAAACCTGTTATATACACTAGCGGAAAAAAAAGTCCCAACACCAAGAAAAAATTACTGTAGAGTAATGAAATTTTGGTAATGCACTTGTCTAGTCGACATGTTTAATTGATTAAATGTACAAGATCACTGGCTAATTTAAGCTCAAGAAAATGCTGTGCAAATGTGAAATTATGTTAATTTAATAGAGGGTGTAACCTCCAGAATTTTGAAGGCAAGCCTGCAAGCGTGCATGCATTATGTCATACAGGTGCCGAATGTCACTTTGTGGTATGGCGTGTCATGCTTGTTGCACTTGTTGTGTCAAACTAGGACCGTCATTGCTGACTGTGGATGATGCTCGAGGTGCCGTCCAATGATATCCCATACGTTATCAATTGGAGACAGACCTGGTGATTTTGCAGGTCATGGTAACATGTCAGCACTCTGTAGAGCACATTGCGTTACAGCAGCTATGTGAGGGCGAGCGTTATCCTGTTGGAAAACTCTCCCTTGAATGCTACTCATGAAGGGCTGTACTACTGGTTAAATTACCAGACTGACGACAAATTTTCAGTCAGTGAGTTTGGGATAACCACAAGAGTGCCCCTGCTGTCGTAGGAAATTGCTCCAGAGACCATAACTCCAGGTGTGGGTCCCGTGTGTCTAGGCCGTAGACCGCTTGGATGCAGGCGGTCCCCTGGCCTCCTTCTGACCAATATACAGCCACCACTGGCACTAAGGCAGAATCTGTTTTCATCAAAAATTACAACAGATCTCCACTCCGACCTCCAGTGAGCTCTGTCTTGGCACCACTGCCGTCGGAAACGGCAATGGTTTGCAGTCAATGGAATACCGGCTACAGGCTGCCTGGCTCGGAGCTGTCCTTGAAGTAAACAGTTTCTTACCGTTCCTTGGGTCACGACGGTACCAACTGCAGCTCGAATGTCAGCCGCAGATGCAGTACGATGCGCCACAGCCGTACGCAAGATTCGGCGATCTTCCTTCTCAGTCGTGCCACGTGGCAGCTCGGAACTCGATCTTCTTGAGGTAGTACCCTCCCTTGACCATAGCTTCCAATAATCATGCATGGTGGAAACATTCCCCCCAAGTCTTTCTGCAATATCGCAAAATGAAAATCCACCTTCTCGTAGCCAAATTGTGCGACCTCGTTAAAACTCGGGGAGCTTACGATAATGGCTTCTTCGTCTTCTTAAAGGCATTCCTGGCTAATATGAACGCAATTCGTCAAATTTCACGGAAAAATAATACTCACGAGCTTCACAACACGCTTTTAAAACAAGCCTTATTTGCATGTTCTGAGTGACGCCAGCTGCGCCACACTTATGCGCGGAGCGCGAAATTTCAATCAATGTCATCTTTCAGTTGTATATACACGCCTACCAAATTTCGTTATTCTAACACAAGTCTTTCTTGGTGTTGGGATTTTTTTTCCGCCAGTGTATATTCTCATTTTAAGCAAATAAACAAAAAAGTTACGTAGAGGAAAGGTTTTGTTACATGTAATGGAGGTGACAATGTATATCCATCCGTTGACTAAAAAAGATAATTTAAAGAAGTTAAAATGTTACTAATTTATGTTGATCATTGTTTAAAATTCGTTATATTTTCCTAATTCTCATAAAAAATATTTAAAAATATATATTTTTGAAACTAGCTACCCTGAACCTAAAACAGCGCGTTTCTTTTAGAACGATCCGGCTAAGAAATTCCAATGAAAAATGTACAAGCAGTTCTATTTAACAGCAAAGTGAAGGGAACCAAAGATTAAATATAAAAGCTAGAGGAGATGGGGGGGGGGGGGGGGAAGGGAAGAGCTGTAATGATATTAATATTTTCGTTTCTACGTATTAAAAACAACGAATCATTTCTTAAGCTATGTAGGTTTACTAAAAGTAATTCCATCTATAAGCACATTTTCACATAATAAATGACTTATATCGCTTATAAATGTTTTTTTTTTCTGCGTCAAAATCTAGACCTTAATTAAAGCAAAAACACCTGCTTCAAACTAAATTAAAGGCAGGTTAAATACCAAATGCACATCGTATCGTTAATTAAGCCTTCGCTTCTTTTTCTGTGAAATATTAGACATAATTTTTTTTAATGTTTTCTTTTCTTTGTACAACATTTTTCGTTCCTCAAATTTATTCGACATACAAAACCTTAGCAAAGAAAAAAAATCTCGTTAAAATAATTAAGTTTTGCATTAGAGGTTATTTGATTTGGAAAATCAAGCTGATTTGTATAAATATTTGTTTTTCTTTTAATCTTCGCCGTTAAGAATATCAGTTCTGTTTTTCTTGCTATTAGATGTTGGCCCGAATTTTTTCTTAGGAGCTTAAGGTGGTGTAATGAAGTTGTATTATTTTTTATCAGTTAATTGTTCAACAATTTGTTATGCAACAGTTTGTATAATGATCTATGCTAAAACAGTAAAATTACTCTGAAAATATGTTCTTAGCTAACGATGTATTTTTTCAACGGAAAAGGAATTTTAAAAACTATTTTTTCAATGGAATATCAAGCAGTGTTTTTTTGTAACCTGCTGCTGTTTTTTGTCAAAAGAAAAAAAAAAATCTGTGGGAACAAAAAAAATATTCTTTACCTACAATAATAGATTGAAGTACTTCTTCCAATAAATGAGGCAACTCCGCTTTTAAAGTAGCATTGGATATGTTGATTACACCTACTACACAATTATTTGTTGAGATTCCTTATGGCCAATACACCTGCTGCCATTTTTAAAAATGTTTTAGAAGTTATTTTTTAATACCAATTAACAACTAATTACCAATTGTTTTGTCATTTGATGCAGATTTTTGTATAAAATTTAGTTTGACCTATCGTCATTAAATGCAGGTGCGTCTTTGAGGTCAAAATTTCAATTTTTAACTTACAATCGCTTCTTCAAAGGAGCTCATCGGTTGGGCAACGGTTACGGGACTTTTCCACTTACTGTTCGACCACGGATGGGATAGAAATACTAACATCTGCTATACAGCCCTAACTGGACACATCTATTAGTATTTAAGGATTTCAGCTTTTTCAGATGCCTCTGAATAAGACAGAATAATATTAAAATGAAGAAACACGAGCATCAAATGTTTACTCCCCCCTGATGCAGATAGACTCATCTTACCTAGACGTTTGCAAATTTCACAACATCCGTGGTCACACAGTGCCAAAGCTCCGGGCCGTGGTAGCCCGATCAATAAGGCGTCGGACTCGTGACCGGAAGGACCCGGGTTCGATCCCAGCTGATCAAAGATCCATCGTATTGATTAATGATGGCTGGGGGACGTTAAAAATGTCGCGGTCACAAAGTCCTCCAAGTGAAACGATACCCCTGGGGGTGCTGGACCAAGGGTTCGGTCTGGGCTCTGGGCTCTTCTTTTTGAACCAGAAGAGAACGCTTTCTTCTGGTTCAAAAGGAAGAGAGCGTTCTTCAGGGCCCTATCCCAGTTAAACCACGAGTTGTGGTAGGTACGGGGGACCCTGGAGTGTGTGAAGTACCAAAACGCCAGCGATAAATCGTTCGTGATTGTGGTTATTCGATATTGGAGCATATAAAATGCATTAAAATAAGCTATGCGTTTTTCTACCTACAGATTCAATGACGATTGTGTCGCTTCAGTCTAATTTGACATTTTTTTAGTGAATACCTACCTTCGCTCTTTTTGTGGCCGCCTGATAATAAATCACCCTCTAACTTTTTTCTTTTTTTTTTTCAAAGAGAGCAATGACAAGCGAAACGATATCAGTTGAATGGAAAAAACAGCAATAGACGACGTGATAGCGTACTTATCGTTGTAGTCAGGCCCGTCATTTAGGGGTCAGGTTAATTGCCCCCCTGGCTTTGAGAAATCAACGTATTTGCATAAGTGGGCATGGTTTTGTTGTTTCCCGATGAAATTGGATTGTGTTTGTACCCCCACTCCCGGAAAAACCTAATTTATTAATAGCGAAATTTTCACGTTTCAATTGAACTTATCTAATGTCAGGCTGTGGCATTAAAATTTTTCGGCAACTTTACTTGTTTATATATTGCTTAAATATTTTCGCCTGTGCTCATCATAATCAAGGAAAGAATTGATTCGTGGTGAAAAATATTGTGCTAGGTAACATACAGTGCTTCAAAATTGAAAACCCCGACAAAACTCTTACATTTTAGTTTTAATTCTCTATTATTCAATTTGTGAATATGCCCAATTTTGTTTCCACTGATTTGTATCTTTTTGATGTTCGCATCAAGGTACTTTAGATATAATTACAGTAACGTGGTAGTATCAAATTTCAAAAACCTGGCTGCCAAAGCCAGGATTTATGATGCATTGAAATGAGAAGAAAAAAAACGCAATTAAAAAAGAGAGGTAAAACCATAAAAAGTTTCATTAAAATTTAAGATAAAACACAAATTGTTAAATTACATAAAATCTTACATTGAAATACAAAACAACTCTCCAACACCATTATATATATCATCACTAATACCGGCAGCAAGGTTCCTAAGGTAGCGTTGCTACCCAGCTTTATTTTGGTTTTTTGAAGCAAATCTATTTCCTTTCCAACTCAAAAAAAAAAAAAAAAAATAATAAATAAATAAATAAAAATGACATTGTGAATTCAAATTATGTTTTTCGTAATCAAGAATTGCGATAGGTGTGTGTGTGTGTTTGTGCAGCTGTGCGTGTGTGTTTGTGCAGATGTGCGTGTGTGTTTGTGCAGATGTGCGTGTGTGTTTGTGCAGATGTGCGTGTGTGTTTGTGCAGATGTGCGTGTGTGTTTGTGCAGATGTGCGTGTGTGTTTATGTACGTAGTGGTGTGTGTGTAGATGTGTGTCTGTGTGTGTGTATAGATGTGTGTGTGTCAGCCAGGTGTTCACTTAAAATTATAATTTTGCACACGAATAGCAATATTTGTAAGTTATATTAACAGCACCAGCATACAATGTTCTGGTGATATATTTACTGCTGATATTATGTACTACTGACACAATGTAAAATGTGCTAGGGCATCAGTGTTCAGTATTAAATTGCACGCGCAATATAATAAAAATACTCTACTACAATGTATTTGTGCCGGAGGAGGTGAGTAGTGGTTAGGCGTTCGCTTCTTATGCCCAACGAATCGAGATCAAGCCAGCTTCAGTCGATGGATTTTAAGGATGCAGAAAATCTTCAGCCTCCGTGTCGTATGATTATGCATTTGGTTATGAATACTTATGGAAAAATTACATTTCTAGTACTGTTTCTGGTAAGAGAGGCCAGGTGCCCCCATCTAGTGGAAAAACGGGGCACCATATTTCTGTCGTTGTGGCTATTTGCCGATAGAGTTGTTACATGAAAGAATGGATTCCAGCGCTTGGGAATGCCGTCAGTTTACTCATAGTGAGAAATGTACATGCAGCCTCGTTATATTAAAAACAGAAATGTGATCAATTGTACTTTGGTTGAAATCAATGAAAATCATTGCTTTTTTTCATTTCTGTTAGTTAAAAATATTGCTTTTCGCAACTAGTATTACGTGTAATGTTTTTCTTTCTTATTTTCTTCTCTTGAAGATATATCAATACTTAAAAATTTCAACGACAAAAATATTAAAAAAGAAGAGAGTTATCGTGTGACAATATTAATGGAATTAGATTTAATTTCCCTAAACAAAGGTGTTATGAGTTTTTACTTTTATGTATTTATCAATAAACAAGCAAAAAGTCAATATTTCAGCTAATGGTTTGGCAATTAAGTTTTCATTTCAGTTTCACAGTAGCGCATTTTAACTTTTGGCAATAAAAAAAAATTTAATAAAAAAACCCTTCTAAACTCTAAAAAAAGTCTTCTAAAATTAGTAAACGGATTTTTTTTTAAATGACAGCACTTTACTTAGGGACTAAAATGTAGAGAGGACAAAACTACTCATGGCAATTTGATTATCATCAGCATTGGAAAATAAGATCGACGCAGAAAAAAAAGAAAAACTTATAAATTGAAAAGATAAAAGAAACTTGTAACTTTTTCAAGACGTGTGCCAAAGCAAAAGAAAATCCTAAAAAAGAAGAAATGATTGCCTCCTGACATTTTTCGGTATATTTATAATAAGAAATATGTCACCTACATAAAAAAAGGAAAAAAAAAACCCCTCTATATTTTAGAAAGTAAGAAAATCGAAGAAAAAAGTTTTGCTCCGTTTTCTTCAAAAGACTTAAATTTCTTCGCATTTAGTGTTAAAAAAGTAAATAAATAAAATGAGAGGGAGGAAAAAAGGGGAGTGGGATCTTTCATGACTGAGCACTGAGAAGTGAGAAAAAAAAAGGGTTTTAATAACTGATGATGAGTAGTAAGAAACGAGTTTTTTGATAACAGTTAAATGAGTATTACATTTACTCTTCAGATAATTTGATGATTTTGTTGATTAAATGTATTTTATATGTATATAGAAAGAATCTTTTAAATGGTAGATTTTTGAATAAATCCTGTAGTCGTAAAATTTTAGCCACTTAATTTTGTCTATCATATGCAACCAAAAAACATTTGTAATTGTAACATAAGTTCAAAAGAAAAAAAATCATAGATTACAATTTTTGTGATTGAGCAATGCAGCAGAGGTTTTGAACCATTATTTTGTGTTATTTTAACTTTTTTCTTTTGTTCGAATTTTCATGCTCTTCTTCCCTGTTTCTTAAACTTTAATTGTTAATTGATTTCATTTTTTTTAATATACTATCATATGAAAAAACTCAAAGAACGTTATTTTTTCAAAGTTACGCATTAATAATTATAATAACGCAATCATAAAAAATAAATGATCTATGCAGTAGGAAATGTGCGTAATTTCAATACTCGGAAATGGAAGAAAATAATAATAATAATACAAATTGAAGAAATTTTTTTTCAAAGGAAACAAAATGAAAATGAAAGATACTCTAACGGAGTTAATATGTTTCGTATACCGAAACTATGTTATTTAAAGAATAATCATTCATACTTAGCGCATCTATCGTGCTGATTGACATGAGGTTCATTCACAACACCGATGAGTAGATCGAACATGGATCATGTGACTCCCTATTAGCCAATAAAGAATACGGTTGGAGGAGAAATGCCAGGTCTTCGGCAAAATGTATCAATAAGTAACCTTGACTGCAAAAAAACAATCACTTAGCTAAGCTTACAATAGTTTACCGAAACTAAGTATAAAATAGAGAACATAAACTTTGTAGTTGCACGAAGAATGTTAGAAGTATAATAGCAACAGCCCACTTTTAAATAATTGCTGTTTTTATACAAGTTTTTATTTAGCACGCTGAAATCGCATTTGATTTTGTGTCACAGATGTTTTAAAAAATATTTCTAATTGTGACCTATACACAGGGAAAAGTACTTGAATTTTGCCAAGTTCAGCATACAATAAATAACCGAAACTAAGTCTGAAATAGAGACGAAAAAGACGATTTCTTGCATTTCAGGCAAAAAGAAACTTGTATGTAACGCTTGGCTGAATCAGCAGTGGAAAAAAAATCGATGGTGAAATTCCGCATTTCAGGAAAAAGGCTAAAAAAGGAAAATGTAATCGGTTTACTAACATTTTTATAAGAGTATCATTTGAGCTTAGAAAATGAGAGTCATGTAAATGAAATACAAATGTTTCTTCTGAAAGGTTCCCTTTAAAGAAAGAAATTCAAATTTAACTCTTTCAACTCTAAGTCCTTCCTGGGAATATTTATAAGTTGCCTGTATTTCTTATATTGTAACTATGCCATGATTCTGTTCAAATGCCATGGTTCTGGTTAAAGTTCCAAAATCTTCTAATATAATAAAATGAGGATTGGGAATTTAGTTCTAGTATTAAAACATTTTTTAAAGAGTTAATTACATAAGAATATACATTAAAAAGTTCAACAATTTAAATCATTGATGTTGCAAACGATCAATGTTTTTGGGTTGATGTGTCGAAATAATAGATGTTTTAATTTGCAACATCGATTTTTTCCAGCGATGTCGCACAGCTCATTGTCGGCGTTATTCAGAACTGGGGAATGTGTGTGTGTGTGTGTGTGGGGAGGGGGGGGACGTGGAAAATCACTCCTCAAAAAACCACGCAACAAAGTAAACAAGAAGTTCTGTCAAGAACTAAACGAGCCTACTTTCCCGTACATCGACATCGGTATTCTAGCATCTGATCATTATTCTCTTGATTATCTAAGACTAAAAATTGTGTCAAACATACCTTTTTAGCACTTAAAGCTGATTTCTAAAAGCAAAATATACCCCTCTCATCAGATGAAATAGACACATAAAAAGTAAATAAATGAATAAATAAAGTTTTGTCGCACCTTTTAAAGAATGTAACTGTTACAGTTCTTCCGTAGAAAAATACCTCAATTGTTTTCAAAAAAAAATTAAAAGTACAAAGTACATCAAAACACATTTTATCAAAGAAAGAAAAAAAAAAAAAAGAAAAAAAAAAACTCGTCCGTTGATAAAATGTCTCGAATTTCACTTTTAATCCGTTGCCAGTTGTTAAATATAAATAAAGAATAAAATGCTCTCGTGAATGAAACATTTTTGTTACAAAAAAAAATCGTCTGCCAAAAATAATAATAATAATAATAATAAATTCAATAAAACAAATGAATAAATAAACAAAAAATCGTCTGCACAGTCAGTCATTTTTTTTCGGACTGTTTACTCAAAAGTTATTAGGGGTGACAGCTTGCTTGAGCGGTTCAATGTTAAACGAAAAATTGTTCAAATCGGAAATGTAAATACGGGAATGAAGTATCCTTGAAAAGTTCTTTCCAACAAAAAAAAGTTTGTTCAAATCGGACTGTTCATTAAAAAGTTAGTATCGTGGGACCGGTTGTTTGAACGGCTCAAATTTGAACCAAAAATTGTTCAAATCAAAAAATCAAATATGGGAATGAGCTGTACTCGCCGAGATCTTTCCAACAAAAAAAAGTTTGTCCAAATCGGACTGTTCATTCAAAAGTTATTAGGGGGGGGACAGACAGACCGACCGACCGACCGACCGACCGACCGACACACAAATTCCCCATCTCAATACCCTACTTTCAAATTTTTAATTTTTCGATATTCATTTTACCTTTTTATTTTTTTCACTTGGCGATATTTTTTTTTGACTTGGCGATATTTTTTAACTTGGCGATATTTTTTGGATGCATTAAGCTACTTTTAATACTTTTTTCGTCTTTCTTTTATTTTTAACGGGAAAGTAGGCTAAAAAACGAGAGATCTTTTTGATGAAACACTTTTTATTTGATCATTAAAAATAATTTTCTCCAAATAAATGTAAATAAATAAATTAATTAATTAATAGCAAAAAATTAATAAATAAATAAACAATTTTTTAATATATAAGAAAAAAGAAACGAGTGAATAAAATAGGTAGAATTAGAAAATTATTGAATGAATGAATAATCAAAGAATTAATAAATAAAAAATTAAACGAGATAATAAATGAAGAAATTTGTATATGATTAAATAAATGAATGAATAAGTTCATAAAATGAACTGTTTCACTTCGCCCATCCACTTTGCCCCGTGTGCAGTTGGCAAATCACATTGAACATGTAAAATCAGAGCATGCCTAATGTGACCTAAATATGTACCATACTGGACGTCAGTAGATCTCATTTAATGCTTAAAATGTTAATTACAAGAAATTTATCAATTTTTAATATCAACAAATATTTTTTTTTATAAAACACATATATTACAACATGTGTATAAATTTTTGAAAATGATTTGTACTGTTTTTCCCGCTGATCTTCAAAGCTATTTATTTATTGAGTAAAAATAGACAATGTTTAAAAAGTACAAATAAGTACAAATAAAAGAGTTTAAAACTCAGCAGTAAGCTGTTTCGGGGCTATAAACTGCAAGCCCCATCATCAGTTCATAAAAATAAAAATCTTTGGCATTTGAACCTGTTTTTTTATTTTTATTTTTATGCACTGATAAATAAATTAATAGTAAAAAAAATTAATAAATAAATAAACAATTTTTTTAATATATGAGAAAAAAGAAACGAGTGAATAAAATAAGTAGAATTAGAAAATTATTGAATAAATGAATAATCAAAGAATTAATAAATAAGAAATTAACCGAGAAAATAAATGAAGAAATTTGTATATGATTAAATAAATGAATGAATAAGTTCATAAAATGAACTGTTTCACTTCGCCCATCCACTTTGCCCCGTGTGCAGTTGGCAAATCACATTGAACATGTAAAATCAGAGCATGCCTAATGTGACCTAAATATGTACCATACTGGACGTCAGTAGATCTCATTTAATGCTTAAAATGTTAATTACAAGAAATTTATCAATTTTTAATATCAACAAATATTTTTTTTTTATAAAACACATATATTACAACATGTGTATAAATTTTTGAAAATGATTTGTACTGTTTTTCCCGCTGATTTTCAAAGCTATTTATTTATTGAGTAAAAACAGACAATGTTTAAAAAGTACAAATAAGTACGAATAAAAGAGTTTAAAACTCAGCAGTAAGAAGTTTCGGGGCTATAAGCTGCAAGCCCCATCATCAGTTCATAAAAATAAAAATCTTTGGCATGTGAACCTGTCTTTTTATTTTTATTTTTATGCACTGATGATGGGGCTTGCAGTTTAAAGCCCCAAACAGCTGTTTGCTGAGTTTTAAACTCTTTTATTCGTATTTATTTGTACTTTTTAAACGTTGTCCATTTTTACTCATTTCATAGAACAAAGTTTTCGACTACTGTTTTACTCTTTATTTATTGACTGGAATCAGCAACATGGTTAAGAACGTAGTAAAAATACTGCTAGATAGGTGGCGCTGCAAAGTCTAAAAACATTTTAACGTTTCACTTTGTTCCACATTCACCTTACTAGAGTGCAGAAGTTCTGCTAGGTATCAGCTAGTGTTTAAAAAACCACGCTGGTTTTATTAATTTTTAACTCTGCTGACATGACCCCTTACTGGTATAACTAAATAAATCTTCCTGAGGTGCCGACCTCGCATTTGTGATATTTTAACCTTATTCATTTTTATCTGGTATCTGTTCTTAAATTTTATTTTTACTTTATAATTATTACGTCACAGAACTAATTAACTAATGTATATCATTTTTCTTAAATAAAATCATGTACGTTTCAGATATTAATAGACTATGCATTATTTATTGACTTGGCTCTAAAAAGAAGTTGATGACTTGATTTTGTTGATTCAAGAGCCAAAAACATATTTTAAACCTCGAACTGTTTCATTAAAGAAATTTAGTACTCTGAAAAACAAGATGTAAAAGATCACATTTCCTTCTATTTCAGAGAAAGAAAGAAAAAAAAAAGAAACTTTTTGGCAAACCATACTAAACGGTGCCTTCAAACTGGAAATTGTACTTCCTTATCAAAAGCACTTAGAAACCGCTATGTAAAATATAGGTTTTAGTGTAGCTGCAGTGCTTTGTAGTTTTCCAAAAATGTCGTATATTATTTCATTTTCGGTGATCGTGAAAATTCTTATGGAATGAAACACTTAAGGGAATTTTGCCAAGGAGACAGCTTGATGTGCTTAGTTCAGAAATGTTTTACCGAATTATCGAAGCAAACGTATTTCAGAAGTCTTTACACGTTTTAAATAAACAAAATTCGAAACATTCCATTTGTTTCTAGATTCTGAACTGAAGTTTATTGACTTATTAATAAAATACCATTAAATTGCGTTTAGCAAATTTTCAGTTTTAGTGAGAACGGATGTAAAAATTCTTATTTTTTTTCTTATTAATACATATTGCTTTAAGTAATTTTTAATTTGCCGTTTTCTTTATTAACTATATGATTTGCAAACTGAAATCAGAAGCATATTTTTATGGGTTCAGAGTAAAAATTCTAGTGTTCTTAGAAAGATTCCTGTTAATTTAAGTAAATAGCAAGTTTATTAAAAACCATTAGCTTATACGCTTTATTTCGATGAAAGTAAAATAATGGTTTCAATTTAAGACGTGTATTTAATTATATAACGTATATTATGCATCGAATAATGTACGAAATTGACCAACCTGAACCTACAACGAATTCTTTCTCCCATTTTACGATTCGTTAATCAGGTTGGTTTTCAGGTAGGTTAAACGAAAGCATGCAAAGAGCTTAGGTAATGGTAAAATTTTCGGAGGGTTAAAGTCAGGTTGGGAGAGCACCCGTAAGTGAGACGTTGGAAGAGTGCCCATCTGAAAGAGGGATTGCACGACCGTTGAGGCCCAAAAAGAAAACGTTTGTCATTGCTCAATGAATAAAAGAGTCTTGCTGTATTTTTTTTAACATTCATGTATCACTTGTGGCAAAGTCTGCAGTAGTTTCGAAAATTAAATTTATCGCTCCTGTATTATACCTTTCGATGATGTTTTAACCAAGGGAAGGTATAACTACTCATTTGCACTAAAACTATAGTTAGATAATCCTTAAAGTGCGCTTAATTGTCTTTAGTTCAGTGTCATCTAAACGTTTATTCACCATCTTTCTTCAGGGACTGTATCATGAACTTGCATCATGTCCTTAGGGAGAAATGGGGTGTTTACCATTCCCGATACAATGTCTGAGAAGGACTGATATAATGAAGCTGGTTATCGTCTCCTGGGTACTCTTTGATGACAAGTGACAGCAGTTCCTCTCTGTTTATTACATCACTTGAAATTCTATTGCTATTCTAAAAGTTAAGGAGAACGATGCAATAACGTACCCGAAGTACATGAAGATTGTTGTTTTAGCTGACTGGGAGTAGAGGGGACTGGGGACGGTTGTGACACGGGGCGGTTGTGACAGTCGTCATATTAGCTAAACCATAATTAGAACCTGGTTGAAGCAAAGAGAGAGAGTATCAGCATGTTTGTCTGAATGTGTGTCAAAGCATTGCGGTAGCCATCGAGCGACATTAACGCTAGCAGAGGGGTTGGTTACTTTTTAACAGTCAAAAGTAAGTTTTTTTGTTCGATTTCTTTTAGTAATTCCTGTTGAATGGGTACAGATAGAGAAATGAAAGTTTTACCCCATTAGTAGTGAACCTTAATAGTGAAATAGCAGGGATTACTTTTTGTGTAGGCCATTTTGTATTGCCATGGCGATTGCTGTTTTCAGAAGTAGTGGGTTGGGGTCGGTTGTGACAAATTGCGTGGGGACGGTTGTGACACGAATAAAACATGTTTTTATCATATTTGATGCCCATAATGCTCTTGAAGAAGACAGAAATAGGGCATTGTGACCTAATGAAATATAAAGAAGCTTATAAAGAAGTGAAACTTTTTTTTCTTTCGGACAGCTTTGGAAATGCAATGTTAATCGTAAGTCTTTGCTATGAAACATTCATTCGTAAACGCGATGGAGCCGGCCGGCTCTGTCACAATGAAAACAACGTGTGCATAGGTTATATTGCTCATAATAAAGTGCTTTTGAGCTGACACATAAGCTGAAAGCAGACATGAGAGTAAAATGGCTACTGAGAAATGGTTTCGTTCATTTATGAATAGAAATTTTTCACGTCTATTCGTGTAGCTCATGCGACTAGCCTTTCAAGAGTAAGAAGCTCCAATAAAACAAATAAATGTGGAATCTTTCTTTGATACTTGAGAATTGTTATGAGCAGACACGGCTATGACCCACAGGATGTGCATAATGTTGCCAAAACAGACGTTACGAAATTCCAAAAACCGGATATTGTTGCAAAACTTGGTATAAGGCTACTTCAACTGAACGAGGCACATTGTTAAGTGTTAAACTTTCCTAGATGAAGGTTATGTTGAATTACGTTTAATATTACTTGAAATTAAAAGTGATCCAGACTGTTTTGCTGTATTTTTGAACTTGTCACAACCGATTCCAAGCACTGTCACAACTGCCCCTGGGGTGGGGTTGGTTGTGACATTTTTTCCTTTTTTGTTTAATTTGGTCCTTGTGAGTTAACTATTGTACTTAGGGAGAAAATTTTAGTATTTATAAGCAGGCAAATGTACAAATTAACATAAAAACAACCTTAAACCAGCTCACAGGCATTAGTAAGGGATCTATGGGGGAGCAAATGAAAATTGTCATAACCGTCCCCAGTCTCCCCTAATGCGCAGACTGAAATCATTATCTAAAATAATTGATTTAAAAAGTTCTTTGTATATTTTAGATCTTTTTCTGTCATATTTAAAACCATCCGTCACTAGTTTTTGCATTTCCAGTACTTAAAAAAAAAAAAAAAAAAGAAACAAATTCAAAAATTCAAAACTTGTAGTTAAATGTGCAGGCCAAAGATGACGTCACAAAAAATATTTTTTTTTTGCAGAATTGTTACTAAGCCTCATACACAGTAATTGCAAGGTACCCGTTTCCGGAAATTAAAAATTCATTTTTTCCATTCCACCCTAGCATACAATGTAGGGTTAGTTAGGGTAAGTGGGCCCCCTTTTCGAATAGTTCTTTTTTAAAGCCTTATACAAAAGTTTTAAAGCAAAACAGCTTAAATTTTTTGACTTTCTTGGACATTATTAATAAACACAAGTTCACCATTACTTCCTAAAAACTTGCTTTAAGTATTTTTAACTATCTTATTCTTTACAAAATGGCGTGGGTGACCCATTTACATCCTAGGAAATGGTAAGTGAGTCACCCTCTATTCATTTTTAAAGTGACTTACTTAACAGAGTATGCAAAATTTTAGTAGGGAATATTTTCTGTAAATGTATCCATTAGTGAGATATCTACTCACATTTAAATGTGTATGACAGAAAATTATAAAGCAGAATACTACAAAACAATTGTCTGTGAAATTCATTAAAAGCCGTTAGGCATATTTTTGCTTTTACATATAAATTAGTGTTGAACAAACATAATAGAGTCGATTAATTGGTCGATTTATGGTTTTCTTTGATGCAAGTTTTAAATACAGTTACCAGTTTTTTCAGTTTTTGTAGCTGAACCATTATTTCTTCTAGGTATCCATAATTATCTTTCATTTCATCGTAGAGATTGCTTCATCAAAACTGCTTTTTATTTTGAAATCAGCATTATTATGAGGCCACTCACTTACACCATAGTGAGGGGACCCACTTACCCTGATAGAGAAAAACCACGGGGTAAGGTGGCGTAAGGTACGCATGAGAGTTAGTGTGAAAGATTCGTTTGGACATCATGCATACATTGTAAAAAATGAAAGTTGATTTTACAGTACAATACAACTAATTTCATAGCAATTTTACAGTACTAAACAAGAACTAGCTGTCGTGGCCGTCACGAAACTTTCTTCTATATCTATCTTATGAATTCCGGTTACAAAATAAAATACGTACTCCCCCGAGTAATTGGAGACAGCTACAATTTCCCAATTATCGTAATAACCCTGCAAATTCAGAATCAATGAGCGAAATTGGAAATCATTGCAAAAGCCTTGTTTAGATTAATTGCAAACATTTTATTTGTTAGTAAAAAGAAATTGGCAACAGTTAAAAATTTCAAATCATTGAAAGTTTTCAGCTGTTTTGATAATTAAATAGCGTGAAAGCGATTTTTTAATGAATTAATTTTTCGCATTGTTGACTAAGCGCAAAAATCACCCCACCCTCCTCGTGGAGCGATTGGCGCCAAAATTGAATCGATGCTTGCTTCCATATTGGGTTAGTGTTATTCCAAATTTCATTCAAATCGCAGCAATATTTCCCGAGATACAGTAGGTGCAATGACAAAATAAGCACTTTTGATTGCTCCACCCCCCTTTGAGATATTGACACACAAATTGAATCAGCACCTGTACTCAATAAGGTCTACCTATAGACCAATTTTCGTTTGATTCCGCCGGTTATTTCCTGAGATATAGCAGTCACCCTCGCGCAGAACACGTGCGATTGCTCCACCCCCCTTCGAGATATTGACAAACAAAATGAATCAGCACCTGTACTCAATAGGGTCTACCTATGGACCAATTTTCGTTTGATTCCGCCGGTTACTTCCTGAGATATAGCAGTCACCCTCGTGCAGAACACGTGCGATTGCTCCACCCCCCTTCGAGATATTGACAAACAAAATGAATCAGCACCTGTACTCAGTAGGGTCTACCTATGGACCAATTTTCGTTTGATTCCGCCGTTACTTCCTGAGATATAGCAATCACCCCCGCGCAGAACACGTGCGATTGCTCCACCCCCCTTGGAGGAATTCGCTAAAAAAGTCAGGTGCACCAGTTCACATGGTGGTACATATGTGCAAAAATTTTTGTTCGATTTCATTCAGTAGTTTTTGCTCTAGCGCGGCCACAAAAACTGGTCACACACATACAGACTCACACACACACACACAGACACAGACAGACAGACATTTTCCAAAAATGGTCGAAATGGACTCCAAAACGTGCAAATCCGTCAAAATTCGACATTCGAAAATTTTCACGAAACCAATACTTTCTTCTATATATTAGATATAGAAGAAAGTAAAAATGGCTAATTTTACAGTAGTAATGTAAAATTGCTAGTTTTACAGTTTATTACCGTGCACTTTAAAGTTTTAAACCTGAACCTCTGCTGCCAGTTTTACTGTTGTTTTTACAGTAATGAACTGCAAAAGTGCTAATTTTACAGCAGTAAACTGTAAAATTGCTAGTTTACTGTAATGAATTGCAAAAGTTTAGCTTTACAATTTATTACTATGCATTTTACAGTTTTAAACTGGAAACTCTAACAGTATTACACTGTTTTTTGTACACTGTAATACAGCCATTTTTATGGTCATAAACTAAAGAAAAAAAAATGCTAATTTTACAGTAACAAACTGTAAAATAGCTAGTTTTACAGTTTATTACTGCGCTTTTACAGCTTTAAACTGAAACCTCTGCTTTCAGTAATAAACTGTAAGATTGCTAATTTTACAGTTTATTACTCTCTGCATTTTATAGTTTTAAACTGCAACCTCTGCTGCCAGTATTACTGTCATTTTTACAGTATAATACAGCTAACTTTATGGTAATAAACTATAAAATTGCTAGTTATACACTAATAAACTGCAATACAGCTAGTTTTACAGTTTATTACTGCGTTTTTAAAGTTTTAAACTGGAACCTCTGCTTTCAGTATAATACTGTAAAACAACAACTTATTTTTTGCCCAGCGTACAAACATTCATACACACACACACAAAAAAAAAAAAAAAAAAAAAAAAAAGAGGAAGAGAGAGAGAGAGAGAGAAAGAAGGAAGGTGGTGGTGGGAGGGGAGGGGGTTGGATTTGTTTCAAAGTGTTACATCAAGTATCGTTCTTAGTTTTGCAAACAATTGGATTGTACGCATGAATCATATTTTTGCTTTCCATTTTAACGTCTAGATCGGCAGGATTTAACGATAACTTGACTTTAGATATTGAAAAGGATTTTCTTACATCCTTAGGGAAAATAATACATATTTACTGTTTCGCAACGTTTCAAAATGCACGATCACGGAGCCATAAAATCTCACCGTAAAGTTTCACTACGTAATTCTCAATATATAAGAAGATGTTTGTTTATTTATTATTCTCAAATATATCTCCTTTTTTGAAGATTGCTATATGTACGAAAAATGTAATAAAATATTTTGCAAATATGAAAAAGAGCAACGCTGCTTTAAAATATTAAATATTATTCCAAGTGAGGAATACTCCAAAATCTTTTTGAAGATGTGTATTTTAATAAAAGTTTTCGCTTTGAACGATTTAGCTCCGGCATTAAAAATTTCCTTGCTGTTTCAGAAAGACACCAAACAAATATTTTTTTTTCAAGTATTTAGTTTTTCATGTGAATAAAAGGTTTTTAGGTGAAAAACAAAGATAAGTGCAAAGTTATTCTAGGAGTGTTGCTCATAAATATGTGCGCACTTGGGCTGCGCGAGCATTTTATATACCAAAACAGTGTCTATGATTTAATAAAGAAAGCACTTTTGTTATTTTTGAATGCGGTAACAGCTCGTACGGGAATGTGGGGCAAAGTGAAATGGGAAAATATTTTGCTTAGCGAGAATGATTTTCATTTTTTCCTTCAGAGAAGCCGTTATTTAAGACTAGTGATAACTACAATTTTTATTTCCGTTTTCGATCAACAAATTATATCGATCAAGGTTTTCTTATTTAATTACTAGCTCATTTCCCCGCGTTGCTCGGTATTGCATTATGTTTAACTTATTTCATGCTAAAATGAAATAGATGAGCCTTAAATTGACAATTTATTGTTAATCGTAATCTTTGTTGGAAAATACTTATAATTAAAGTTAAATTTTATCAATTTGTATGCTTAAAGGCTTATCTCCATTACTCTATATATTCAAAATTGAAAGAAAATGGCCATTTTGAGATGAAAAATTTTAATATTGAGCTTTTTGGATTTTTTCAAAATTTCAAAATCTCACCTATGTGAATTCTAGTGTATCAAGGAGCCTCTGTGCCAAGTTTGATGAAAATCCGACGAAAACTGGATTTGTATAAGGAACAAACATACAAATATACATACATAACGTACATACATTTTTATATACATAGATATTAAACGTATTTTGTAAGAGTTGCCCACGCACTTTACTGCTTTATAAAAGTTTAATAAAGGAGTAGTAGCAGCTAATTAAATTAGTTGAATAAAAATATTGTGCAGTACTGACCGCGTATAATAATGACTGCTGTTTCTAATTGAAGATTGCTTCGATTTAAGCTTGAAATTGGTTGAAAAAAATTATGAGGCACGGGCTCATTACGTTAAAAACTTCGGCCAAATTTCCCTCCATGCAGTATATTGGGGGCTTTCTATTGATATGTAATATTAATACGAAGGAGTGTTTTTTCACCCGCATTTTAAACGATTTATGTGAGAGTTTTGCTTAATGTTTGAATAAATTAATTTTTAGGGGTAAGATAATTAACCTGAAATTGTCACCAAGTAGGAGGTCACAGAGCAACTTCTAAAGAAACTGGGGCATAGGAAAAAGGTCTAAATTGAATTGATAGATTCAAAGGAAATTGTTGAAAGGGTACGAAGTAGAAATGTAGGGGCGAGACTGTATTTCATAATCGACGTTTAAAATTTTAAGCAATAGTTGATAAATACCAAATGCTATTGATTACAATATATTAAAATAATGCTACGAAATCACTGTCACAAAAATTTCTTGCATAATCATTTTGGCTTCGTTCATCAAAATCGCGTTTGAAGCAAAATTTGACTCTAAAACGTGGGAGATATTTGAGAATTGAGATTGTGGCTCAATAGAAAGTTTTTATCCATATTGCAGCAAGATTGACAGAGCCAAAGAATTTAATCTCCAGAATATATTGTTACAATGAGCATATTATTGGACTGGCACCTGCTGGACTATAACGATGTAGGTAATATGGTGAATGAGAGCAGAGAGCTCGAATTGAAAAGCAATTCGAATGGTTTGCAAGATTCTGGGGATTGGTAAACGACAGCGAGCAGAGGGCGAACAAAGTTTTTCAAATGATATATTTAACCACGCCCCCCCCCCCGTACGTAGGGTTTAACTGGTTTGATGGGCTCCCCCGAAGAGCTCTGTTTTTGACTCTGACCAGGGGAGGAGCAACCCCTGGTTCAACACCTCCAGAGGTATTGATTTGTAAAGGGAGCTCAGAGAACTTGATGACCATCAACATATGTAACATATATAACGTACTCCAGTCACCATTAGTGAACCCGAGACCCTCCGGTTACGAATCCTATGCCTTACTGATTAGATCACCACGACTTATAGCTAATAGCAATTTGTTCAAACAATTATTTTTATTCCTACGTTTTCCTTTCCGCAATCTCGAATAAAATATCAGTTCATTTGTTGCTAACCTCAGTATTTTAAGTTTTAGTTCCCAGTTTTTATATTTAACATGTTTCCCCTTTTAAAATTCCTGCTTTTTAGCAACATGTTAATGTATTCTTTATAACCTTGGATTAATCCATCTTCTCTCTGCAAACTTGAATGCCTAGAACAGTTGTGAATTTTTGAAATGTTAAATTTTGATATGGAAATATATCTATCCGCTAGTTAGACACATAGTTTGAAAAATTTGATGTTGAGAAACACCGATGTTTTTTGGTTGATATACTGAGACCATCGGTGGTTAATTTTTGAATAACGTTATTTTCAGACATTGATATGGACCTTATTCACGGTTTGGCAACGGTCTTCGTTTGCGGGTATTTACATCCAGTTTCCACAATCTTGATTGGTTCCAAATCTTAAATTTCGTCTGCTAGGCTCGGTCAATACCCGCAATAACGTCACATGAATAAGGTCCATTGTAACGCGTCCGTAGCGCCTTCAACTTTCTTTAAATGAGCATTCAAATCTTGAGGAAGTAACTATAAATTTATTTACAATTATGTACACTTATTTACAATAGAAACAGGAAAAAATTGCTAAACATCCAGAAATTAGGTAGCAAACAGTACACTGTAGTCTCAACAGTAACTCAGCACCACGTATCCAACGTGAACAGTAATTAAGAAATTACAAAAGCAAAACAAACATTCGCCCGAGCGAATAAAACGAGTCTGCCAGAAATCAAATCTGAGAAAAAACTGTGTTCAAGGCAGTTGGACAGCTATTTATACTCGGAAGGAAATTTCTACAACATTCTAGCAAAATCCGAAGTGTTCTATTCATTCACAAACTTAAATAATCCATTCAAGAAAATTCTAGTGATAAAAAGAAAAACCCTCAATATTACAACTCAGAGCGAAAATGTCTTCATGCTTATTAAAGTTAGGGTAAGTGCAAAAACTACAAAATGTTACAGGGTCGGTATACAAATAGTAAAAGTGATATCTTCAGTTACTTTTGCAACATGTCGTCAGATAAAACCAAAACTAGTGACACCAAGCGATTCCTCGCCAAAAATGGTGCAAGGCAGGAAAAACAACAACTATTTACAAGATTTGTAACAATATTTTGTCATTGATTTTGCACATTTGATAAGCCTATGCTTGTTATATTGAATGGCTTCCACAGCAATGTTTTAGAAGCTTTGTTTCGCATGCTGGAGGTCGTAGGTTCGATTCCCAGCAGTGCCTGTGGTGTTATTTCCTAATCATTGTAATATAATTCTTTCCTGTGCTTGTCTGTAGGCTTTGTACGCAGTTCTTTATGTCTGTGAAATTAATTAGTTTTTCAATAAAGAAAAAGTAATAAAATAAGTAAAAAAGAACATTACATCAAGAGACTCGTTTATAATAATCCACCTCTTTCTTTGAATAAATTCAACGTGTTTATTATTTCCAGAGAAATTATGCAACGCCTTGCATAATAAAAAAACATTCTAAGCGATTAAGGATATTTGTTCATTAAAAGAAGTAGTTGAAAAACGTCTCCTTTGATATAAACAAAAGTCTCAAAAGAGTTAACTCCAGCAGTTTATAGCTGAAAAAAAATGAAGCATTTCTTTTTGAGCATAATCCACTGCAATCCAATGTTTTTGTTGTGAAAAAAAAAGACTATTGCTTTTGTAAATTCCGGCTTAACTTTTATGAGCATCAGGGAAAAAAATGAAAAGAATTTCAAGAATACGCCTAGTTAAGCATGATAAAGATAGTAATGCATGATAATGTCCAATCCAAATTTTTTTATTGTTGATTTAGCAGGGATATTACAAAAGAGAGCAGTGAACAAAATAAATAAAAGAAATATTTAAAACTTTAATTATTTGGATGATTTATTTTACTCGAGTACTTAAAAACCTAGCACGATTCAAAAATTAGTTTTATTTCCCACACTAGAAAGTGGAGCCTCTTTTACTAAGTCAAATAATATTTCCTTTTATTTGACCACTATTGAAAGATTTTAATGGTGAAATAAGATCCCCCCTTATTTTATATATTTGACTGCTTTCTCGTCACATCAGAGTGAAGTTAAATCATAAGTTTAGCAAAGTTTGTATATAAAAAAACCGTGAAGAGATGGTACTTGTCAATCAAATGAGAAAACGAGTCCATTCCTTGAAATAGGTAGAGAAGGAAAACATTGACGTGTGTGAGTTTAGCGACATTTTGGCGATGTGACATTCTTTATAAAATGTGAAATAATTCTTGAACCATATGAGGCCGAAAAAGAGGCAGCATTTATAGCAAAGCATTCTAAATTAATCTTCTGCAACATTTCTTTTACTACATTGTAATATATTACAATACTAGCTGCCAGGGCAGCTAGATTAGCTTCCTGATGCATAACGTCCCCCCTCTCTAACTTTTACCTCATTCTGAAATTATATTATTTGATATAATTTAATGTTCATTCGATTTCGAGACATACCACGCACGTGGCCCGGCGTTGCACGGGCACTTCGTGCCCTGAAAGTAGTGAGAAAAAAATTTAAAGAAACTACTCCCCGCCAAGGCGGCTCGCTTACAGGCGCTTCACGCCTTTACTTTTTTCCTATATAAAAAAATCATTCGAATTATTGAGATGCTTCACGCCTTCAAGATGGTGAGGAAAGTTTCAGTAAGTTCAGGTCGCTCAAAGAAAAAAAGCAGACATAGATACTCAGTTTTTAATATAAGTAGATGGCTCTTCAACAAATAAATGTTTCAAAATATTACCAGTAGCTAGCGATAAAAATTCTACGTAAGTGGTCCGCTTATAAGTTTCGTGTTTGATTTAGTTAAGCCTTCATTCAAAATTCTCATTATCATTATCACCGTTTCATAGCAACGACGGTTTGCAAGAATGGATTTCATATTTAATCATTTATTAGGCTTAATCGCTTTTAATTTGACTACTTATTAATTGATATCTTCGCTAATTAAAATCGTATAATTATATCAATTGAAACTAAAGAAGCTTGAAAAATTACCTATCTATCGGTACCTGGTTCGACTTTCAGTTCATTGGCGTTCAGGAGAAAGAAGCGTGACATAGAAAGATAGAAAGATAGTTAGAAAGAAAGATAGTTAGAAAGAAAGATAGTGAGAAAGATACTCAGTTTTTAATATAAGTAGATAAGGGTGATTTTCTCAACACGTTAACTTTTGCCAATGCCAAGTAGGAAAAATTCAACTTGTAATTAATTAATAATTGTTAATATTTGTTTAAAGACAACTCATTTAAGATCACAAATCAGTGCTCAGCAACGAAAAAAAATTAAAAATAAAATTTTAATGACAGTTTTAAGTTTAAGTTTAATGTAAAAAGTGTAATTACCATCTCCCGGCTTAAACACTTCCCTAACTCAAGAAATATTTTTAAAACTTTATTCAATTGATAAATAATGACATAGAAAACAAAATACACCATTTAGAATATTGCTTCATATATTTTTTTTATATTATTTACAAACAAAACAGATTAAATCTAATTTTTTAAAGAAATATTAATATTTTTCGTTGGAATTTTAAACTTTTACAATACCAACTTTTTTTACTGCAAAGAGTTACAAGTTTCTTTATTTTTTCATTTGTCTGTTTTACATTTATTTTTATTTAGTCTATAAAATATTAACTGTAGGCGGACTCGAAGCATAATGAGTACAAGAAAGATCGGTTTCGCAAGAAACGTAAGTTAGCATGCATAAACCTAACACTGATTTGTTATTTTCATTCCAAACCAACTGATGAAGCTTCATGATATTTGGAATTGACTTCAGTTTTTTTGGTAGCAGGGTTTCAACTCGCTTTATATCAGTCTCTGTGACGGTGAAGAGCCTTACTTTTAATGCGTAACGCAATTTAACATAAAAGTAAACATAATTACAAAATAGAACAAATAACTATTATTATATAAGTATTTTAAGTCATAAGTTAGATAAAATAATAATGAATTTGTTCTAAATAATTCTAAGAATAAAAAAATAAAACATAATTATATGATAACTAACAAGGAGAAATTTAATTAAGATTTTAAAAATTTACTTTTGAAAAATATTTTCCTTTAATGTTGATCTGTTCCGTAGATAAAAACTATTTTGGAGTTCAAAATATTCTAAACTACTTTTTTCATCTCCATTGTATCATTTGAACTTTACCTAAAGAATATAATAATTTAACAACTAACAGTTTGGAAAAAAAAATAAACAAAACCAAATATAAAAAATAAAATTTCTAATTTATACTTGAATTGTTAATCATAACTAAACAATAATGTAAATGTTACAGACTGTTCCTAGAATAGAAGAGACAAACAAAATTGTGTAGAAAACTTACCATGAAAAATTTCGTGGAAATAATATACAATTAACGTTTGGATTTATTTTTAAATGCTTAATTTTGTTCTATTCAGTGAGAGAAAAACACTTTGAAACACAAAATATTCTAAACTAGTTTTAAAATATTGATTAGAATAGTTAAATTTATAAAATTTTATTCTTATAAGTTTTAAAATTTAGATGTAACTAATTAGACAACTAATAACTTCCATACAACTAAATATCATTCTATCTAAATTATTATGAATTTTAAAGATTGAACAATGTGTCTAACTTATTGCCATTTGAAATGTGCTAAAAATGTTAAAAAATAACACAACAATATAAATAATGTGCATTAAAATTGTTAAAATCTATTAAAATGTCACTCTCCCGAAACCACTTCGTAAGTGGGGACGGAAATGACAGGGACGGAAATGACAAAACAGTGGGTTTTCGAAAACAGTGTGAAAAGTTTTTCGTATCTTTAATTTTACTGTTGATACCTTAAAAGTGTTCGTAAGAACACATTCGGCAGTGGAATTTTTTTTAATTTTATTTAAATTTTCTGGAAGATAACCAGGGGGACGGAAATGACATTGAATAAAGTCACGCATAGAATTTTTAAGATAAAACAAGCCTCACACACCCTAAAAGATGTGTAAACTTCGTTTAAAGCGTATTTTTCTGCTGAGAAGAATGTTCTTAAACATTTTGAGCTATTTTATTGCCAACTAGCGCCATTTATAGAATTTTATTGAAGGTTTTTCTACTTGGGGGAATTTTTTTTCAAAACCTGGGGACACGTATCAATTGAGCTCTCTATCAAAATATGTAAATATGATAAGGAATGTTTACATGGTACATTGAAGTACACACTTGTACTGTATCAAAATGCATATGTATTAATTTTTAAAACTGTTTCTTCATATAGTAGTTTTTTTTTAAAGTTGACAAATGTGTATGGGGACACGGGACGGAAATGACATTTTGCCTATATATTATTTTTTTTAATACATAATTTAAGTGCAAAATAGTGCCAATGCACGTTGTCATTACTCTTTGTGAGCATCTTGAATAGAACATAGCATTAGATAATGAAAATAGGTTTTTAATTGGAAGATATGGATGAAGGACACAAAAGTTAACGAATTGAGAAAATAACCCATAAACTGAAGTAAATATCTGGACTGCTAGTATTTAATTTCTAATTTATCGTTTGCTGATCAAAGTTTGTTGATGTTTATTGATTTATTATTATTATGAAGAATAACATACGAAATTTCAGTGACTAAAACCTAAAAGTTTTAGAATCAATTGACTTTCGCTTTTTTTAAGTGCTTCAAATATATTTTTGCTATGTGATTATTTAATATTGGAATCTAATTTGCTTCAGAAACTGCTTCTGGTTGGCGGCAAAGTAAAAATGACAAGCTTTACGTTCTTTATTGCAACCCTACTATGGCCAATTTTTAATTAAAATTAACTATCGGAGGTGTTGCAGTCGGTGACCAATGGCTGTTCGAAGAGGTAAAATTAAGGCCCACCCACTTTCTTAGAATATGACCTGTCCAATCAAACAACTGTTTCTATATCACAATTTTTTTAAATCTCTTTGGGTGAAGTATTCAAGCTATGCTAGAGCCAATAACATATTTGCGAATCCGTTTTTAAGTTTTCCTTTACTTATCACCCTTTCATAAAAATCAACGATTCTGAAAAAAAGGAAGAGTCCAGTGCCATCTCTTCAAACCATTACTTTACTTGTCTCAAATTTTGACCTTTTTGATCGCCAAAATATAGTGGTCAAACCGATGTTATGTTTACAGTTTAAGAAAAAACTCAGGCGTCCCCCCGCTCTAGTTCTATTCTTATTCTGTGGTAACCCTGATAGTAAATAGTCATAGGTTTGTATAAATTTTACTCTTAAACTTATGGCGTCGCAGTTTTAATTTATCATTTCATTTGAATTATATTGAGTATGGAACATGCACATGCATACACAAAAGGAAAAAATGAATAAAAAAACTCATCTGATAAAAACTTTCTTTCATAGCTTGTTCCGTTATTTCTTGTAAGTTCCACACTGTAAAAAATTAATGTTGATTTTACCTTATAATTCAGCTAATTTTACAGGAATTACTACAGGAATTATACTAATAAAATGTTAAATTGCTAATTTTACAGTATTAAACTGTAAAATTGCTAGTTTACAGTATTAAATTAAAATTGCTAGTTGCACAGTTCATTACCATGCATTTTACAGTTTTAAACAAATTTCGTCCATTATGTGCTTCTTTAAGAATAACTAGAGGCAAACTTCTCCTTCTGCAGATATTTCTATTTTAAAACTCCTGTTAAGTTTGCTTAACATTTTGCTTTCGAACTGTATAGCTTTATATTCATTTTTAAATATAATTCCAAATTCTTTCGTTATAGTATTTTTCTTACGTAAGCGTCTCTGCAATATTTTTAGTTAAGATTTTTTCTTGTAGTTGAATACCTTTATTGGGATTTTTTTCTTTTTTGTGCAAAATTGTTTTAAGCTTTTCAACAAAATAATATTGCAAAGCAACTTTTGTGGCTTTCATCTCTTCGAATTTTGAACATTCAATTAGGTTTTTCGTTCCAAACATTTATCTCTCGTCAGAGATTTTTCAACGCGTATTTCTTGCATTGAAATAGGAAATAAGGATCAAAAATTTAGTCAGGCGAACTGTAACGCTTTGTATTTTAAATAAAAAAATAACATCGTGGAAAATGTGGGAAAAGGGCAGTTGGGAGTTTAAAAATGTTACACTTGTAAGTTATTTTACTTTTCTTAAACGCAAAATGTCAAACATTTCAAATGTTTAAAATTGGAATATCTTCTATCTTTCTAAATTTCATCCTCAGAAAACTAGTTTTTTTCCTTTTGAGAAAGTGATGATTGTTATGGTCTTGACTGTTCTCGCATATTTCACTTTTTGAAATGAATTTTAGTTCTCTAAAAATGTCACGAAGTATTTTTATGCTGTGGGGAAAACTGATCTCCCCAGCTATAAGTTGGTCTCTTGTATTTAAAATGCCTTTTATAACTAAAATAGAAAACAATACGATTAAAAAAAAATCGTTTCTGACAAATTAAGTTTTCGAAATCAAGAATTTTCGCCAGAGGTGCAAACTATGTTTTTCAAACTTGCAATGTTGCACAAACTTCAGTTTAACCTTTCATATTTTTATTCGTATTAAATATGACAGAAATTTTTAATACTTTTAAGGCTTCGTAGGAACCGACTTATATTTATCGTCTGCATCATTGATTGTTGAAAATGAATTTTCAACAATTTTTATTTCAGCTTTAATTTCTAGAGTGGCCGTAGTTTGTCTTGTTTATTATGGTTTGTAGTATTACAGTGAATTTGTTTGGTTTTAATTGGTTCTTTACATTATAGGAAGGGAGTTTTCCGTCCCTGATTCCCATAAAACAAGATAAACTGTTCACCCTTCTAAAGACAACATTTATGTAAGGCTGTTCTTTCACAAAATTCTATCTGCTAGGAACAATAAATGCATTCGCTTCAGCGTTTATAGTATTCCAAACGATTGCCCTCCATCGATTGCCGTCAAGCAAAATATTGTTCTATCTGGAGATTTTATTCCAAATTACATTCTGAATAAAAGTAAATATCCGAAGTTGTTGAGAAGATGAGAAGCGATTATTAAAACTAAAGATAAAAGTTTGCTTTATGAATTAGTTACCAGATTGCTTGAAAAAAAATAACGAAATTTCTTTAAAAAAGTAAGTATTTAAGAAATCAAATAAATGACTTAAAATATTAAATCGATAACAAAACAAAGAAAAATGTAAAATAACTTAATAAGCAAAGCGCCCGTTTAAGGCAATAACTTCAGATTTGGTTTTCGCTAAATTTATGTCTCAAAATATGTATTTTAATACCACTGGTAGACGAAAAGATTTTGATTTCATTATTTTTTTACACACATACACAGTTTACGTTTTGAGTTTATTTATGGAAAAAGATTATCATTTTGCCATCATAAAAATGACACATTATTACTATAAATCAATTATATCACATTAAAAAACAGGTAAGGTGGTGTTATACTTAGGTTTTGTTTATGCTACAAGAAATTTAACATGAACAAGTAAATTATAAAATTCTAATAAAAGTGTTGAAACGTTAATACGCAAAAAAGCTGTTGCGTTCAATCGCCATCTGGAAACAGCTTATTAGTTTATTTATTTCTTAAAAATTATGGGAAGGGGATCTCAGTGGTCAAGTGGTCCAAGCGATTGCTCGACACACTTGAAGAAGTAGGTTCTTCGACTCCCCACCCTTGCTCCGGATGTACTTTTTCTTCTTAATGTGTTTTATATTTTTTTCTCATATTGTCTGTACTTGTTATTTACTACATGGAAAAAACAATATACACAGTCCAGTCACATTAATGTGACCACCACGTACTTTTGACGTTGACGTCAAATTACCAATCACAGAAGGTACTTGGTAGCACAATGCACTTGAGGGTGTATAAAGGGTGTGTGAGGGCTTTGGAAACCATTTCTATCATTGGCGTTATTCAAGAACGGGGCGATTTATCCGACGTCCAAAAGGGCATAATCATTGGCTTTCGGGCCAAGGGTGGAAGCATTTCCAACATGGCTGAGTTTTTGAGCTGTTCGCTTGCCATCGTGGTAAAAGTGTACCGTTCATGGCAAAATGGGACTGTCAAAAATCAGCGACGTGGAAATGTAGTGCACCAGGAGCCATAGATGACAGAGGCGAACGACGGCTGAGGAGATGTGTTTGGGTTGATAGACGGGCTACCGTTGAGCAACTGACCTCTTAAATGAACCAAGGGGCTACCAACATCATCTCCCAAATTACTATTTAGCGGACGTTGCTGCGTCTGAGCTCTCGAAGCACAATACTGTTTCATGCAGTTATGCTGACTACTGTCCATCGACGACGAACCCTGGAATTTGCACGCCAGTCAGGGACGTCATTTCAAGTTTTTCCAGGGGGGGACAAATTGTCTAAACACAATGCAATTTCATCGGAAAACATAAAAACCATGCCCACTTATATGTAAATACATTAATTTCTCAAAGTCGGGGGGGGGGGCAATTGACCCCCCTGCCCCCCTAAATGACGGGCCTGACACCAGTACCGCAGCTGGACGTTTATTGAGTGACAACAGGTAGCATTTACTGATGAATCAAGTTTTATGCTCCATCGGGCAGATGGACGTTGGCGTATAAGGAGTGAAACCTCTGAAGCCAAACACTCTCAACTCCGCACATTGCCGGAACGGTCCAAGATGGAGACAGGAGCATTATGGGCTGGGGAAGGTTTTCTTTGCAATCTCTGGGTTCACTCATCATTGTGGAAGGCACGAAGAATTAGTACAAGTACGCATTTATCTTTGCGGACCATATCCACCCTTATACGTGCATTGTTTTTCCTCAGGATGATGACATCTTTCAGCAGGACAATGCGAAGTGCCATGCAGCTGCCAGTCTACGTGCGTGGTTCGAAGAGTACCAGAATGCGTTTACCCTTTTTCCTTGGCCAGCAAACTCTCCTGATTCAAACAGAATCGAGAATATGTAGGACCATCTCGATCGGATTATTCGCTCCATGGATCCTCATCCGAGTAATCTAGCCCAGCTGGCCACAGCATTGAAGTCGGCATGGCTCAAACTACCAGTGAACACCTTCAGGGCTCTAAATAAATCTCTTCCTGCACGTTTCGCAGTAGTCCGCTCTGAGAAAGGTTATTTTTCAGGTTTTTGACGGGTGGTCTAATTAATGTGACTGGACTGTGTATATAAGAGAGGTAAAACATGGAGATTGTAGTCCTCATCAGATACAACCGATCAACAAGCTCCTAGAACAACGAAAAAACAAAGTAAAGTAATATCTAAGTCATACCGTGAAAATTTCTACAAATTAAAGGGCCAATTCAACTCTAACAGAACTCGATCAAATTGAATACGATCAATTGTACCTACTAATATCGCAGAGAAAAATTTACTTTGCCCCACAATAAAGGAAATTTCTCGCTACGCTTCTGTTAGATAGAATTCGATGGAATATAACACAATCGAAACATATTCCCTAAAATCTTCAATAATAAACAAAACTTAGAGATTACTTTCCTTTTACTGAATGGCAGTGATATGTTTCTTTATAAGCAACTTCTGTTTATACCCCGTGTAACGAGAGCTGGCGGCTCAAAGTAAAATTAATTTCCCTCTCTCCGCACTTTTCCCCTGATGGTTGTCATAGTTACTGCGCTATGGACTTTTTCCTTACTTAGTTTTTGCAACAATGATTAAAAGCAAACGGTTAAAATTGCTAGGTGCGTGAAGTATTATTCTATTGAAAAATAAACGTTATACAACTTCTGTTTATACCCCGTGTAGCGAGAGCTGACGACTCAAAGTAAAATGCATATTCCTCTCTCCGCACTTTTCACCTGATGGTTGTCACAGTTACTGCTCTATGAACTTTTTCCTTACTTAGTTTTTGCAACAATGATTAAAAGCAAACGGTTAAAATTGCTTTGTGCATAAACTATTATTCTATTGAAAATCAACGTTATACAACTTCTGTTTATACCCCGTGTAACGAGAGCTGCGGCTCAAAATAAAATTAATTTCCCTCTCTCCGCACTTTTCCCTTGATGGTTGTCATAGTTACTGCACTATAGACTTTTTCCTTACTTAGTTTTTGCAACAATGATTAAAAGCAAACGGTTAAAATTGCTTTGTGCATAAACTATTATTCTATTGAAAATCAACGTTATACAACTTCTGTTTATACCCCGTGTAACGAGAGCTGCGGCTCAAAATAAAATTAATTTCCCTCTCTCCGCACTTTTCCCTTGATGGTTGTCATAGTTACTGCACTATAGACTTTTTCCTTACTTAGTTTTTGCAACAATGATTAAAAGCAAACGGTTAAAATTGCTAGGTGCGTGAAGTATTATTCTATTGAAAAATAAACGTTATACAACTTCTGTTTATACCCCGTGTAGCGAGAGCTGACGACTCAAAGTAAAATGCATATTCCTCTCTCCGCACTTTTCACCTGATGGTTGTCACAGTTACTGCGCTATGGACTTTTTCCTTACTTAGTTTTTGCAACAATGATTAAAAGCAAACGGTTAAAATTGCTAGGTGCGTGAAGTATTATTCTATTGAAAAATAAACGTTATACAACTTCTGTTTATACCCCGTGTAGCGAGAGCTGACGACTCAAAGTAAAATGCATATTCCTCTCTCCGCACTTTTCCCCTGATGGTTGTCACAGTTACTGCTCTATGAACTTTTTCCTTACTTAGTTTTTGCAACAATGATTAAAAGCAAACGGTTAAAATTGCTTTGTGCGTGAACTATTATTCTATTGAAAAATAAACGTTATACAACTTCTGTTTATACGCCGTGTAACGAGAGCTGGCGGCTCAAAATAAAATTAATTTCCCTCTCTCCGCACTTTTCCCTTGATGGTTGTCATAGTTACTGCACTATAGACTTTTTCCTTACTTAGTTTTTGCAACAATGATTAAAAGCAGACGGTTAAAATTGCTTTGTGAGTAAACTATTATTCTATTGAAAAATCAACATTAATAAAGCACAACATTTTCTTAGAAATTTTGGCTGTATTAATGTATGATTAGATTTGTTAGAAAATGTTAAAGAATAACTGAGACATGAGAATATAAATAAAAGCGCAAGCCTTATTCAATAAAAATAAAATAAATGAACAGCAGCGCATAAAAATGGAGTGAAGCTGTTTTCTTTCGTACGGTTTCCATGGAGACGGCACAAAATTTCTAAACTTGATATTATTCAACTTCGCAGAGATGGCCTATGACTCCTCCTTTTTTCAGGATTGTCCATTTTTAGGAAGGGGTGATACGCAGATGAAAATTGAGGAATGGGATTCACAATTGCGGCATTGGTTATAAAGCTTGAATACGTCATCTTGCTTACCTTTAATTGGTCTCCCAATTTGAGAAATTAGCCAAAGAGGAACCTATTTTAATTTTTGCACAGTCGAGAAAGATTTCTCATTGGATACAAGAAAGTAGGTGAGTCTTGGTTTTATATTTTTCCGCAGCCATTGGCCATTGACTGCAGCGCCTCCAACTGTTCATTTAAATTTAAAAACAAAATGGTAACATAAGGGTTGCAATAAAGAAAGCAAAGACTTGTTTTCACTTCCTCGCCAAATCAGGTGTGGCTCGAAGAATTATTTAATATTTCATAAAACTTATCACTTCGCCAAAATGTCGTTAAACTTGCAAATATGGCACACTGGAGTTTCTTCCTTCTCTACCTATTTTAAGGAATAGACTCGTTTTCTCGTTTGATTGACACCGGCCATCTCGTCGCGGTTGAATAATACGCCTATTTTAAAGTAACCTTGTATAGGAATATCTATTTTGCGAGTTGCACGATGAATGTGTTTGGATGTGCATATTTATTTTGATGCAACAAACTTTACTCTGAGCAGAGACTCAGTAAAAAATGGTCCTTATGTTTCCATACATTGCGCGGTAAACTTTTATGTTAAAACTAGCTGATGTGCCCGGCGTCGCACGTGTTTAAATGCAACATGCCAAACCCAAGAAAATAAATATATGACTTTCAATTAAGCTCATAAGAATTAATAGAATCCTATTTCTCAAAGGTATTTTTTGTGACCATGTGGTAGATTAACTGGGTGTGAAGGAGAATGTGAAATCAAACTTAAATACGTTATTTATTTTACCCGTGTAATTTTCCAAAAAGTTACTTTCTATTTTCTAACTGTTGCCAAAATCAATTCTCGTTTTATTTAACTCTGTATTAATTATTGGCATAGATGAATATAAAAATCCTAAGAAAGCAATAAATTTCATACTTACTCCAGAGAAGCCTTGGTTCAAAATTTTCATCATGATTACTATTAATATTGTTGTTGCGAGGCAACCAAATTTTGCAACAATGGGTTGAAAATTTAAGCATTTAATGGGGAATTGACATGAAATTTACTATTTTCCATAATAAATTTTTTAAACTAAGCTTTTTAGAAATAAATTATAGCTTATCCTGCTCCCTGTTACTGTAGTTATCTACGGTGAAAAAATGGCTAAAATCGGTCCAGTAGTTTGGAAGATTACACCGGACATACGTACAAAAAGTAGTCATTTATGTATATAGATTACACTGTAATCATAACCAAAATTCATAAAGGAAAAAAAAAAAAAAGCTATGAATTTATCTTATATGCACCTAAGTACATGCACCCACATATTTTTTAGCTTTGACTCTAGAGTTAGTCTTAGTTGAAGCTAAAAAAAAAAGCTAAAAGAGTCTTCAATAAATAATATGTTCAAATAAAATAAAGTATTTTTTCATTAAAAGAAAAGTGAGGAAAACTGCGTTTTTTAAAAGGTACTTCTAATTTGGACCTGCATAAATGTATACGTAGTTTTTAGTGCTATATAAAGCTAAATTTATGCGAGATTTTCGTAGAAACGACAGAAAAGTTTACTTTTAGAATCATAGGAACAACTGAAAACGGAAATGCCAATTAAAAACTTTGCACATCTAACTTTGTATCATTCAATCTAAGTTATATTTCATGAATTCATAGACACGTAACACATTGCGTTACGAACACATAAGCCTTACCTTAAGTAATTTCTAAGAAAATGTTCCAGATTATACTTGTGATTTTATCTATCTTCTTTCTAGTATTAACTACGCTATAAATTCTGTATACTAAATGAGAACTAATAAAACGTTTACGTTATCGCTGCAGCATCGAAGCAATGCATTTTACTAGTTTGTGTTATACCTTGAAATATAATATAGTAAGGATAGAGGAATTTTACTAGATCTTCCTTGCCAAACTGAAGAAAATTTATACACCAATATAGACATCGATTTTAGAAATGACAAGTAAGAATTGGGTAATGAATCAGCAGGGTAATATTTAATGGGAAAAGAAATTGATTTTTGGACGACTCTGGTAATGAATGTACCTTTTATCGATATCTTCGATACTGTCAATATCAGATTGTGGAAGTAATTACGATAAGTCTTTGCCGATTTCGCTAGTTTTTAATCAGAAAAGACAATTAAGTTAAATATCTCATTTTTTAAATAGGGAATTACTTTTTATTATCATAATTATTTATCACTTAAAGTAACTCCTTACATACTTTCACAAACGATAATTGAAAAATTATTAATTAATGTTTACTTTCTGCTTGATTGGTTTTTAAGTTTTTTTTTTTTTTACCGTAATGATTTATCATTATTTTTAAGTAGATAAGATAAAGTAGCAAACGTTTTCAGTTAACGATCAATAACTGATAAATGTAAAAACTGTTAATATATAAAGCTTTTTAACATGCAAATATAATATGGTCTTAAGCAATTGAAACAACATTGACTTTTTCTACATAGTAATAATATAGAAAGTGGTATAAAGTAATTAATTTGAATGAGTTTTGGAATTTTGGACATAAAAGAGGGCTCACTAAGGTTATCATTATTTCCTTCACTTTTTTGAATAAAATATTTTAAATTATTTAAGGGAACTTAATTTAATAAACAAGCTTACCTTAAATTACGTTTTATTACCTTAGTAATAAGTTAGTTAACTAAATAAGCAAGTAATAAGTAATTTACCTTATTAATAACTAAGTTAATAAAGCAGTTATTACCTTAGTAAAAAGTAAGTTAAGTTAACCTTTAATTACTTATTACGTTAAATGGCTTATTTTTTAAATTAGTTATCCTTTCTTATTTATTAAAGTAAAACCATCAGTTGTCGACACTGCACTAGCAGTTTGCACTTAAATAAAATTTAAAAATTGTGCGTCGTAAAAGCACATGATCGAAGTAAAAATTGTGTATCACAGGGAAATATTTTAATTATTCATCAGTCACTTAGCATAGCATAGATTGTGTTTATCATTAATTTATTTAACTAAAATTATATATATATATATATATATATATATATATATATATATGTACGATATTTTGGAGCTGACTTTTCATATCTAAATTCTGATAATAACTGCTGCTGCTCTTGTAATAACTATTACATGATTGTGAAATTGATCCAAAAATATTTATACTTCACATCATTGCATAAAAAAGTCACACCATCAGTTGTACTTTCAAAAGCAATCTCTTTCTAATTAAAAATATTCGTAAAAAACGAATTAGAGAAATTTAAAATCAGTAAAGCGATTTACAACTTTTAAAAAGGAAAACAATAAGCCAACTTATTCAAAATTTTACTGAAATTCATGTTAGCAAAACACTTTCGTGGGAAAAAATTCCACTTCACTTTGAAGCGCAGGGTAACTTTAGTATGCTTAGACTAAACTTTTATGACTATACTGCCGTGCTAAGCTCAAAAGTTTTATCTGCAGTCGAGTGCAAACTGAGATAAAACTCTTTAAAGTTTTGCGTCACCATGCATTTGATTCAGATGAAACTTTTTCATTTTTTCAAAAATATTTACCTTTCTCAAATGACCATATAATTTTGTATTTAGGTAAAATACGTCACAAAGAGCCACCTGGTGGTGATAACTCATTCTTTTTAAAAAGTGTAGATACGACTTTTGTGCTTAGTACGACTGTATAGCTCTTGCCGTTCAGGAGTTAATAGGGTGGTAACGAACTTTTGTGGGAGCGTGCGCACACATACAGGGGGGATAATTTATTCATTTATTTTTCTAACTCTACTTTATTTTTATAAAGGGCGTTTTTGATACATTATATATGTAATGGCGTACTATAAATACCCTATCTATGTGTAGTGCGGCTCTGGTAATTTGACCTCCGATGTAAACAATGTTTCCTCTTTCTTGGGAAAGGGTAATTGGCACTGAATTGAGTGGAAATTCTTTCGTGGTAGCTTTGCAAAAGTATTTAAGCTCAAATTCGCCGCAATTACGCCGCAATCTATCTATCTATCTATCTATCTATCTATCTATCGATCGATAGATCGAGAGATAGATTGATTGATAGATAGATAGATAGATAGATAGATAGATAGATAGATATACTGTCGTCCCCGCTTAATCGAATATATATATATATATATATATATATATATATATATATATATATATATATATATATATATATATATATATATATATATATATATATATATATATATATATATATATATATACACGCTGAGAGAGAGAAACGGTGATAAAAAGTGAGAGATGGTGAAATTATTTATTTAACACAACAAAATACATTTTAAACGGTATTCTAAAAGTCAAATGATAAAATTAAGTTCCCTACGTATTTTTACAGAAAGGTTTTACTGTAACTATGTCAAAGCAAAAGAAAATGCATGTTTTTTTCTTTTTCACTACAATTTGACTCCGAAATGCATCTCCGGCTTTATTTGAAGGAAATGAGTGGCCACGTATTTCCTTTCGGACTGCAGAATTTCGAATTCTCAGTTCTGACACTGTGCCAAATCCTTTACAACGGATCTTCAAAAAGTTTTGTCTTACTTTCCGAAGAGGCGTGAATGTTATTGGTTTGACAGTCAACTTGGATGTTTATACTTACTCGATGTCAGCCGAAGTAAATGTCAGAAGTTTTTAGTATTCTGACACTTGAATTTTTGAAAGAATAGTAAGGCATCTGGGTGTGATGTTTGTAGCACGCTAAATAATTCCGTGCCAGTTACATTACCCGAATGATGTAACCGACATGGGAATGTATGTTTTTAAAAATGAAATTCTAGTTCTTAAACTACTGAGCTTTTAAAATTTAATTTTCCCACGGAAACATTTTTATTATTCAAAAAGAATTTTATAGTATTTGATGTGTGCACAATACACAAAAAAGTGCGAATAGCTTTTTGTTTTAATTCTGCGAAAAAATATTTACTAAAAACTTAAAAGGTTAATTAAAAACCCTGCTCATCAATGATATTTTCGTATATTTTGTGTCCTAAAACAATAGTTCAATTTAAGAATGTTTAAAATGAAAAGATTTGCTCTGATTACGTAAGTCCAAACATAATGCATTAGGCTTTTACAATCATAGAAAGATATGTTAAAAGTATGTAGCGTGTTTGCAAATATTATTTTTTCCCTATTGGTTTAACCAATTGCAAGAACCAATGGAATTGGACATACACTGAAGTGACAAAAGTCATGGGATACCTCTTAATATCGTGTCGGCCCTCCTTTTGCCCGGCAGGAGTTAATAGGGTGGTAACGAACTTTAGTGGGAGCGCGCACACATACAGGGGGGATAATTTATTCATTTATTTTTCTAACTCTACTTTATTTTTATAAAGGGCGTTTTTGATACATTATATATGTAATGGCGTACTATAAATACCCTATCTATGTATAGTGCGGCTCTGGTAATTTGACCTCCGATGTAAACAATGTTTCCTCTTTCTTGGGAAAGGGTAATTGGCACTGAATTGAGTGGAAATTCTTTCGTGGTAGCTTTGCAAAAGTATTTAAGCTCAAATTCGCCGCAATTACGCCGCAATCTATCTATTTATCTATCTATCTATCTATCTATCTATCTATCTATCTATCTATCTATCTATCTATCTATCTATCTATCTATCTATCTATCGATCGATCGATCGATCGATAGATCGAGAGATAGATCGATTGATAGATAGATAGATAGATATACTGTCGTCCCAGCTTAATCGAATATATATATATATACACGCTGAGAGAGAGAAACAGTGATAAAAAGTGAGAGATGGTGAAATTATTTATTTAACACAACAAAATACATTTTAAACGGTATTCTAAAAGTCAAATGATAAAATTAAGTTCCCTACGTATTTTTACAGAAAGGTTTTACGGTAACTATGTCAAAGCTAAAGGAAAATGCATGTTTTTTTCTTTTTCACTATAATTTGATTCCGAAATGCATCTCCGGCTTTATTTGAAGGAAACGAGTGGCCACGTATTTCCTTTCGGACTGCAGAATTTCGAATTCTCAGTTCTGACACTGTGCCAAATCCTTTACAACGGAGCTTCAAAAAGTTTTGTCTTACTTTCCGAAGAGGCGTGAATGTTATTAGTTTGACAGTTAACTTGGATGTTTATGCTTACTCGATGTCAGCCGAAGTAAATGTCAGAAGTTTTTAGTATTCTGACACTTGAATTTTTGAAAGAATAGTAAGGCATCTGGGTGTGATGTTTGTAGCACGCTAAATAATTCCGTGCCAGTTACATTACCCGAATGATGTAACCGACATGATGGGAATGTATGTTTTTAAAAATGAAATTCTAGTTCTTAAACAACTGAGCTTTTAAAATTTAATTTTCCCACGGAAACATTTTTATTATTCAAAAAGAATTTTATAGTATTTGCTGTGTGCACAATACACAAAAAAGTGCGAATAGCTTTTTGTTTTAATTCTGCGAAAAAATATTTACTAAAAACTTAAAAGGTTAATTAAAAACCCTGCTCATCAATGATATTTTCGTATATTTTGTGTCCTAAAACAATAGTTCAATTTAAGAATGTTTAAAATGAAAAGATTTGCTCTGATTACGTAAGTCCAAACATAATGCATTAGGCTTTTACAATCATAGAAAGATATGTTAAAAGTATGTAGCGTGTTTGCAAATATTATTTTTTCCCTATTGGTTTAACCAATTGCAAGAACCAATGGAATTGGACATATATATAGTTTTAGCTTTAAAAGGCATGCTGCAAGTCCAAAGAGTCACATTTTCAGGTAGCTTATCTATTGTTCGCAACCCTCTGTACCTCCCATCCCTGGATAGAATACGAAATATTTCAACCGAAAGTTGTTGAATGGAATTGCTTCTGAGTTTTCACTTATAATTTGAAAAATGTGAACTTATGCATAATTATTGCGTATGTTTTAAGTTTGTTCGTTCGCAATGAGCACCAGAAGAAATACATTACTTGAGTATAATTTCTGGACAGGAAAAAACGGTACAGGTGAAAATCACATTTCTAAAAGCAACGCTGTATGTAAAATTAAATGCAGGAGAATCCTGAGAACTTAGCACTTGATAATACTGCCGAATTGATCTCCACCTAAAGCCACGAAAATCCTGTTGCTAGCGCCTATCCGAGAATAATGCATTTTCGCCAAGTCGGACACATTTCGGTTTAAATTAAGCAGAGTTTTGGAGATTTGACCTTCACTTTTTACTCCATGGTCCCTTCTACCTACCACAACTCGTAGTTTAACCGGAAAGGGGTCTTGAAGAGCGCTCTGTATTTTTTGATCCGGACCAGAAGACAAACAAACCCCTTGTCTATACTTCGCAGCAGTTTAACTTGGCAGTGACGTCACTACGGGCGGAGCCAACAGCGTGACGTTAGCCTATGAAAAACGAGCTAGATAAAACGTCACAGCCTACTTGGCGAATTAGAGGAGACCGCTGACTGCTTGTGAGCTCTTATTGGCTCCGCCCGTAGTGACGTCACTGCCAAGTTAAACTGCTGCGAAGTATAGTACCCCACGCAGGTCGCTGTTCACTTAGAGGGCATTGTGACCACGAGCATTTTTAACGTCCCCCTGCCACTATGAATGAAGGCAGTTAATCTTTGTCTGGCTAGGATTGAATCCGAGACCCTCCGTTTATGAGTTCGAAGCCTTACCAATCATAACTTCGAGATTTGCCTGCAGTATGATATACTGTCCGTCCATGAAGACCGCGCCCGGCACTCGCAAACAGTTCCACTTAAAAAAAAGGGTAGATGGGTTGTGGGTGATTACTTTTCAAAGTTTTCAATTTAAAACTTGCATTTGCTATATTCTTTTGACATATTACCTAAACTATGTATTTGAAATTAGCATCGTTCTACGTTGTTTGTTACGGCTCAAAATAATTTTTATTATTCTTCCCTTTATTGTTATCTTACCTAACACCCCTATTTTGGTAAGATCAGAGAAGACCTGACGCATGCGTAAATGAACGGAAGGTTTTACCTAAGAAGATCTGACAGTAATGCCAAGAATTTTGTTTGAATTAAAATCAGCTTCAAAATGTACTCAAGCTAGTTTGAGCGATTAAATGTGCACTGCATCAATTTTCCTCACTTAAAGGATTCATTTTGTTGTCTTTTTCAATAAACACAAACCTTAAAAGCAAAGAACGTTGGTAAATGTACGTGACTTTTTTTATATACACTTAATGTAGCATAAGTCTATAAATGTCCAAGAAGAAAACATAAATTGTCACCTTAGACATTACTTATTCAGTTTGATCTTTGAAAGCTCCGCATTTGATGTTTGATGGAAAATCGTGTTATGGGAAGAAGTTACTTCATAATTGAACATTTCCCTAACTATATGCTCATCCGGAGTGGGCCCTATTTGTTACCCTTGAAGGATATTGAATTTACCTGCCCACTCATTGAAAGACAGGCTACATCCAAGGAAAATTAAGTTCCTGCTGATTACTCCAGGGAAAATGCTTATTGCTATAAACCAAATAGCAAATTTATAGGACTGCTATGGTATAAAGCGATAGGACAGTTTCATTTAGGTACGTATAAAACTTATTTCTGGGTAAGCAACTCTTTTCCTTCCCCCCTACGTAGGCAAATCTCTAAATTTTCACTTCCTCGAAGTTTGGTTGAATTAAATGTCTCCATGTATAACTAAATTCAAATTGAAAATTATCGAATGAATCGGCAAGCAGTTAAATTCAATTTGCCTTTTAAATTATATGTTTAAAAACTTCTCAGGCAGCATTATTTTTCAGTGGTTGAAATTCAATGATGCCCCTAAATAACAATTGAGAAATAAGATTTTCCATGTTTTAAAACTGTTTTTTCCAACCTTTTGAGAGCAATCTACTAGTGATGGACTCTGCAAATTCTTTTTAGTTTCACAGGAAAAATCTAAAGAAAGGTATTTTTTAACACAGCAAAAAACGAAATCCAATATTAAAATGTGCCCGTATGTATGTGTGTATGTATCTATGTTTGTCTGAAGGTAGTCTCTGATTGGCTGTTGGATGGAGGATATGACAACAGATGTCATGCAAAAACAGATGATCATGTTTACACGACAGTGATCACCCGATAAGGTTCGATAAGTCGGCAAACGTGTCGACACTCATTATAGCTAGTGTAAACATTTATTAAAAAAGCCAAATTTGAAAATTATGAACTTCTTTAAATAGAAAATGCTTAATTTTTTTCCTACCTGATTTCGGCAATTGGAGCTTTGACGCTTAGTTGAGAACTTCTTTAGGGGTATTTTTTACGGCCTTTCTTTCCGTACCAAACCCTACAAGTAAATAGAATTTTTTAGGCAGAAAAAGTCGTTTAGAACGTAAAAAAAAAGATTTTATTTAAAATCTCCATTAATTAACGTGTGTTTTTGGAAAAAATTGCTGATAACACTAAAACTCAGCAATAGCTTTAAGAAAAGATCGAAGAAAATCGGTTGACTAACAGAGGAACAAAAGATACTAATTTTTTCCCCACTGCGTGTTAATATCCAACGTCTTACTACCGTTACTACGGCGGAGAAATATTGTGATTTTAAGAGCAAAATATTTGTACAAACAAAAACTATACATTCAAAAACTTGGTTTTTGATTTATTTTCAAGTTGAAAAATAAATAAAGTTATCAATCTTTCCATTGAAAGACAGTGTGGGTGGTGGGGGAGGCTAGCAAATATTTCGTTTAAAATGAATGATTTGGATTAGGAAGTATTTGCAATTCGACTGATGCTATTTTCAGCTACATTGATTTCTTATATTTATAGGTTGTCTGCTTAAAGCACTTCTACACTTTAATTGCTTATGAAACGATTTTTAAATAGTGTTTAATAATTACGAAATGAAAACTTTCGACGTTGTTATGAATTTAAAGGAGAAGGTGAGATTTCGCTAAGCATTTAATAATCTGAATACACTTTTGCTCAAAATTCCCTAACGTCTGCAAGATTTATCAGAATCATTAATTCACTAGAATGAAAATTTAGAACTTTTAAAGACCAATCAATTGTAATTATAAAGTGATTAAGCGTTTAATAATTTTACTTAACTATTTTTAGACGAAATTCATTAATGTGTTGCGAAGGTTTTTAAAATATCTTAAAATGAAACGTTAATGATTTTGACTATTTTTAAAAATCTACTTTTGTAAAACGTTAAGAAAATTCAAATAGGTCGTTTCATATTCCGCAGTTTCTGTATGTAATTTGTCGGTGTTTTAAGCTGTTTTTCAATCTGGTATACGGTTATCGTTTAATAACATACTTGGTTAAGTTATAGGACATAATCAAATTAACTTTCTTAATTAAAGTCAAAGCAAAAGTTTAAAATGATAGCTACGCATTTTATTTATTACATTAAAGCACAATGAGTTAAAAAAACTTTGACATCAAGGAATTCATTTTCAACACTTTTGATTACAACTGATGGACATTTCTTTAAAAAATAAATTGTGTATCTAAAATTTAAACACGAACACATTTCTATATTTACCGAAAACATATGTAAATGAAGTAATTGGTTATAGTCTTATTCATCAATGCTGCAAAAATCAATTGGTTCCTGATTTCTTAAAATATTTATGTACACTTAAAAAAAGGGGGGAATTTATTTTCTCATGTTGTTGAGACATCAGTGGGATGTAAGAGAAAAAAAAAGCAAATAAATTTTGAAAGTACGGCAAATGAAATACATTTTCATTCATACTGTCATGCTTTTGCTCAAGTTCAAATTTTTATTCAGCATAAATTCTTTTACTCTTAGCTGAAGATTAAATGCAGGAAGCATCTTTAAGTATTCAAATGTTGCTGAGTTAAAAAATATATTAATCAAGTTTCGTAAAACTTGTAGCTTTGCACTTTGAATGGATCTTATGTAATAGATTTTGAGCAAAATGATGGCACTATTTATTTCATATAGGTACTATAATTTTCAACCGCCTTCAACAAGGAAGGTTTCTGAATTTTGTGGAAAAATTCCAAAAGATTAGAGACTCTCAGCCGGAAATCTTCCTGTATTTTGTCGGGTATGATACTGACAGAAATTAGACATATTAACTATCCATTATTTTACAACAATTTTTCAGTTTTTCAATGTACATATTATTCACTTCGCCATTTAAGTTTGATGTAGAGAAAAAATTCATAATAAACTAGCAAAGCTTACACTGTAAAAAATGATATTTTCACAGTATAATACAGCCAATTTTGTGGTATTGAACTAAAATTGAAGTAATAAAGTGTGAAATTGCCAACTTTACTGTTTATTACTAAGCATTTTACAGTTTTAAACTAGAACCTCTGCTGTCAGTATTATACGGTAAAAACAACACTATTTTTTGCAGCGTAAGTGAAAAAAAAAAAAAACCTTGTTAAAGGCCATGGCAGTTTACACCACTACCATAACTTTCAATTATACAAAACATTAGAAATTTATGGGAAAAATATAAACTAAAATAGAAAGTGTAAGATAGCAAGCAAAAACGCAATAATTAGCAAATTTTAACAATATAAAGAAATCAATTCGTCAAAATGAAATAAGGAGGATTTATGCTTCATTTGAGGGCATATGTAAAGCATTTTATTTACTACTTTCTCTCTTAACATGCTGCTCAAGAAAGTAAATTTGTGATGTTCAAAGCCTTTTTAGATCTTAATCTTTCTAATTGCCTTAAGTTGTTCTTAAGACTTGAGGGAATCTTAATCTAACGGAACTTAACAACTCGCATTGCAAATTAATTTAAATTCTTTAAAGTAAGGTTTATTTTGCTAAGAAACTCGAGTGCTGATTATTTCACGAAAGATTATAACGCCTGCTTTGACAATGTACAAAATAGCTAGAGGCAACATTTATACGCATTTTCTGAATAAATTTTGAAGCAATGAAATGTGAAATACTACAAAGGAAATCTTAGACAAAGAAAATAATCTCTACTAATAATAAAGCTGAAGGTGGGTCTGTCTGTCCTTCTTTCTGTCTGTCTGTTACGCGCGTAGCGCCAAAACCGTTCGGTCGATTTTCATGCCACTTGGCACAAAATTAGTTTGTAGCATGTAGTTTTGCACCTCGAAGCGATCTTTCGATAATTCCATTTCGTTCTTTTTCTATTCGAATTCTGAGCGGAAATTCGATAAAATAGGGAAGAAATATTTCATACACATTTTCAAGTCTTATGTCATTCGAAAGCTTGAAATTTTCTGCACAAAATGAAGTTTTTTCGAAGTTTCTACGATCATCAGGAGAGCTGTAACAATTGTTTTTAGAATCCCGAAATTCAAGGCTTACCTTCAGTAAAGCAAGCCAAACGATTCTAAAATGGTTGAACTCGAGAATGAAATTTGTTTGAAAAAAAAGATGAAATGAATTATTTTATCAACGGAAATCAACTTTTCATGTTGTTACCATGGTTACGTGTTCATACTTATTTTTGTTTCGTTCTTTTTCCAGCGTTGCCAGACGTAGTATTTTTGATACTATGGTAGTATTTTTTCGGCCCAAATAAGGAGCGTAGTATTTTTCCGGCAACCCTGTTTCCAATATACTAATGACTTAATTAAAAGATTTGGCGGATTTTTTTTTTTTTTCATTTCATGGATTTCGCATTTCAGCAATATTGATTTTGGCAACGTTTGGAAACAGTCGCCTATTTAGCGAGAAAGGGGTACCCAAAGCACAAAGATTAACCAAATATCGTAAAATTGCGACATTGCAACGTTCTTTTTAAAGTGTTTCATTTCGGAAAATGTATTGTTTTGTTTTTAAAGCTAGGGAAGGAAACTTTCTTCTTCTTTCAAATTTTGGTAAGATTTCTGTTGGTTTCTGTGAGCAACAAAATTGTTCTTATTTTCTCTTTTGGCTTATTTTTGTGCATCTCCCCTTTGGGTTTCATTTGAATGTCACAAGGGGATGCTTTACCCCTTTTATGGAGTAAATCAGTGTTAATTTCAATGCAGATGAATTGGCGCGAACACTTGGCGATATTTCGCCAAGCCTTTGGTCGCCAAGTATTTGTCGCCAATTTGGCGACAAATTTGGCGATTAATTTTTTTTTGGTTCAATTTGGCGCTATTGGCGATATTTTGCGAAAAATCCACTGAATGATGTTAAAATCGGCGATATTTAGGAGATTAATCATTGTAAAACATTTTTTTTGCATTGTTTCGTGGCAAACTAGGGATTTCAATGTTTGAATTGTTATCTTGCTCCCTCCAAGCACTATTTTAGCACTTAAGGCATCTACTAAGAAATGTACACGTAAAAGGAAGTAGTGTAGGGTCCATACCAAATTTTTATGTCATACTTTGAAGGAATTGTAGTTGAATTATAACTAAAATAGAGTATTTTTTCTGCTATATCAATTATTTTACAAATGAACTTTTAATTTTATACCACGGGCAAAGCCGTGCGGGTACCGCTAGTATATAATAGACTAGCTGACCTGGCCACGCGTTGCTGTGGCTAAGGTATGGGTTAAACTTTAATGTTTCAATAGAAACGAAAAACTTAAAAAACGTAATAGAGATCAACTTTATATAAATATGAATTTGAGGTCAAAATATAAAAACAATCGAACAAAAATTTCCTCAGTTGTCTAGAAACAAAAAATCAACAAAAAATGTAGTATTTTAGTACTTAGAAATATTATATTCAAGCTTGTAGCAATTGAGTTAATTAAAAATTTGCTAATTGCTATTGTAACATTTTATTTTTAATAATGTAGGTAGGGTAGATAATTAACCAATATTTGTTATTTTTTGAATTATAAGCATTTTTAATTTCAGTTTAACTCAACACTAATCGGTGCACAATATTCTTTGTTAATCTGTCTCTTGTAAATAAAAATAGATTGGACGGTTTTCCCACACGGGAGCAAGCGACCTATAGTTGCCCATGGGAAAAACATGGATTTCTTAAATCTAAACCGCAAATTGACATTGTTTGTCCTTGGGACTTATTAATGGACATGGCGAAAGCTAAATGAATGGGAAACTGTAGCCTTTTGAAGGGTATTGAAGATTCTGACGGTGTCATTGGGATACGTGGCAACAGAACTACTTCATCTTTAAACTTGCCAGTCAAAATGATTGCCTCAATAATGTTCCCGGTGATTTTTTGATAACTAAACGCGTACCATTGCATAATCTCGGTGGATTTAAATTACGTAGAAGAACTATGGGTGAACCAATTTTTAACCGCAGATTATGTGGTGGCATTCCGGGTATGTTTAAAGAATTTTAGCCAAGAAGACAGAAAATGTGGTAGCTTTAATTGATATATTGCTATAAAAAAGATATTGCGGTCCTAAATTGAGATAATAATTATCCCTATCATTATAAGTTGGGAGCCAAACTGGAGAACTGCGTGCAAAGATTTGGTTAAAAGCGGTTCAGTGAGCCTGAGCAGTCCATTGGACACAAACCCAGGGACACGTAATTTTTTATATATTAAGATAAGAAATATTATTACTTTGTGTTACGGGCGCTCCAGAAGCTGCCAGAACGTGTGCTTTAATGTCGCTCAGCCATGGAGGGTGTCAAAAAAGGCTTAAGTAAAAAGGCTTTAGACTCAAGAACACAGAAAAGCTGGTAGCTAAATACATAACTTGCAATCAAAATTATATTGCGGTCCTATAATTGAGATTAAAAACTAGATCCTATCATTTAAGTTGGACCAAACTGAAACTGCGTGTAAAATTTGGTTAAAATCGGTTCAGTAGCTGAGGACTCCATTGGCCACAAACACAGGGACACTGAATGTTTATATATTAAGATAAAACCTTCCATGCAATATTAGAACCAAATGTGGATGAAATAAAACAAAATTTCATAAAGATGCTGACTTAAAAGTTAAACTAAAACTTGATTAGATAAATGATAGATTGAAATCAGAAATGTTTCACAATACTTTCATTTCGAGAAAAAGTTCTAAGACAAGTAATAACCGTTAGATATAGTAATTGGTGGATTGCTCTACGAGGGGTGGCGCAACTTTCATGGTAAATTTGTATTAAGCACCAGGAGTGGATCCAGAAATTTTTCAAGATAGGTGCGATTTGATTTTATTTACTTGCCCTTTTCGACAGATCTTCCCAGTGACATCCACCTCATCGGGATTTTGCTGCGGTCCCGATCATTCGAACTTCCCCTCGTAAACTGAATCCTCCCGTAACGCACGATGAACAGCGTTCTGATCAGTCCTCCGGAGCTCGGGTTTTCGATTGGCTACTTTTCAAATCGAAAAGAGCGAATATCCTTCCTGATCAACTTTCCCAGATGAAAAGTAACGCTGAGAGCTTCCCAAATTGATCCTAAATTCCATCGGACACGGACTGCACTGCTCGTAAAATTGCTCCAAATCTCATCGTATTTCGATACAAAACTCATCGGATTTTGCTGCTCTCGGATTCTGTTTGGGCCGATGTGAGGACATATAGGACAATTCGCCGATGTCCCTATGAGAGCTCAATCAAATCCAATCATTGGCCGATGAGAATTTCATCGGTTTCGATGAATGGCCGATCATCGGCTGATGAGATTATGCTGCTAGGGTTGGTTGTTGAATATAAATATTTCAGTCTTTAATTCCGAGCTATTTTTGAAGTTGAACTCCGAATCCCTCTCTCCATTCCGCTCATATCATTTAACCACTTCCCTTACGATTTTTTTTGGGAAAAATTGCAAAAAAAAAAAAAAAAAAAACATTTTTTTTAAAAAATTCAATTTTGAAATACAAGAAAATGAAGCAGTACAAATATAATATGTGAGGTTTCAAGTTGAATTTTTAAGTTATCTATATGCGTAAAATCAATTAGTGTTCTCTCGTAGTTTTCTCGGGGTAATAATTACCTGCAACTTACACGAGCCCGAGATAACTCGGGATAATCATGCAAGCGGTTAACGTTGTCTAAAATTGTGTTTTTTTAACTTCAATATCAAAAATTTGTGGTTTCTCAATCATGGGAAGAGAATTCACGGTACTGTGATCCTCGACCCCTAAGGTTTCTAGAATCCTCAACGACTGTCTAAAACTGGTTGGAAAAACTACATTTCTTTTGTAGCGAACTGCAACTACAACTACTTTGTTATAAATGTAGTTAACTACAGCTACAACTACTTTCTTTTAAATGCAGCGACTACAAACTACTTTTGAATTGTAGTCGCTACTTCGCTACTTTTTAAAAAATAAATAAATGAAAAGCATACACCGTTTGATAATTGACGTGAAAAATTCGAAAAGTGGTTTACATTAATAAATTAGCTCATCTGCATATGAAACAGAAGTGGGAATAGTCTTTGAATTCATTTGTTACTTTTCCTTTTGCACCTTTTTTTTTTTTTTTTTGCTAAAATTTGTTCTTTTTAGATTTTTTTAAACAATTTTTACGAATATTTGCCACAAGAAAAGATTCATAAGTTGAAAGATTGAAAGAATTCAACATTCAACTCTTTTTTTTTTTTCATTTCTTGCCAGGGAATATTTAGGAACATGAAAATTATTTGAAGGAATATAAAAATTATGATGCCAAATAAACCAATGGCATCAAACAGATAAAATGTGTTTCGTCAAAATGATGTATCAAAGATCAGCCCCCTTTTTTTTTTTTTTTTTATTTCTCATTGCGGTCCGCTGCTGTACTCATCCAAGATTTGCACGTCAAAATCGATTAAACCTTGTTTTTTACCTTCGTTCTTTTTAAAAAAATTTTTTTTTTCATTTTTTTTTTAAATTTAAAAGTAGTTTCTAGAAATCACTACAAACTACTATTTTTTTGTATCGCGTAACTCACTACTCTACTTTTTTTAAAAAAGTAGTGCGCTACACTACAAACTACTAAAAAATGTAGCTACTACAGTAGTTTCGCTACTTGTAGCGAGCTACTTCCGACCACTGGTCTAAAATACCGTTTTTTAGAATTTCAATTTTGAAAATTTTCCGGGTAAGAGTTCCTATCCCCATTTCTGTTCCCAACGTCATTAAAGATAGACTGCACATTGTTTTTTGACTTTAGCAAAAGCAAAAATAGTAACTGCTTTTGAAATGTTCTCCAGAATATTCCATTACATTACCTATTTCAACGGCATACAAATCAATGCAATTCGAAATTCAAGCATGATATAAGAAAAAATATGTGTAATGCAAGTCTCAAGCATTCTAGAATTCTATAGTGATGGATTCTACTTACACAAAAAGTAGTGCATATGTTTTCCACATTCAGTGAAAATGGAATTCTTAAGCATTCCTTTTATTTATCCCGAATAGTATTCTTAAAGGTCAAAATAGAAAATGGCAAAAGTGAGAGATGAAAATTTATTTTTGTGCTACTTTAAAACACACAAAACAGTAGTCTCTTTATGTCAGTATAATCTGATTTGAACTGAAAAGCGAAGTTTTATAATGTGCCAGAAATAGTGAAATATGTTTAAATAACCAATTATGAGATGATGCATTTTTTTTCTTAAACAACTGTATGAATAAAAAATTATAAATTAGTGTTGGACAATTGATTACCTGGACTTACCTTCTTCATGGTTGGAGTAGGAAATATCAAACGCATAAATTTTATGCGATCTTCAATTTACATTTAAAATACTAATGCTTTTACTGTTTTCTACATCTAGCGCTTAAATAAGAAGTGATTGAATTCGTAAAAAAAATCGACTTTCCGAGTATGGTTGGGGGGGGGGGGGTGATCTCAAAGTAAGGAAACTTTTATGGACATTTTTGAAAGAAGACAAGAAGATAGCCATAGTTTTTTTTTTGCATTTACTCTTAGAAATTTTATTTCGTTGCTTATTATATCAGCATAATATCTTATGCACTTGTGTATCAGCTTGACCCGCGTTGAGTAGAGGAGATAGTTAAGAGTTTTCGAAATCTTTTTATACGAAAAACAAACAAACAGAGATTTTAAAATTATTAATTAATAGGAAAATGGGAATAATATTTGCGTGACATTTTATTTTGGTACTTATAATTAAAAATAAACATTTTAAAAATCGAAATTGTAAGCTAAGTATCAACTATATACCCTTACAATGCCCGAGTATTGAGATTGACAGCATTTCATAGTTCTCCGGTAACGTATTAATGTTATGTGCAGGGGTACCCACAGGGGGGATTATGGCGCAAGTTGCGCCATCAAAATTTTTGGGGGGGGGGGATTTTTTAACACTAATTTATTTATTTACTTAAATTATTTATTAATTTATTTTTTAATGTAAATTATTTACTGATTTTTTTAATCAGAATTATTCATTAATTTATTTTTTAATTGAAATTATTTCTTTTATTTCTTTATTATTTAATTAATTATTTATTTTTTGTGTGCGTGTGTGTGTGCTTGTAATGTCTGGAAGGGAAAAAAGCGATTCTATTCTGCGCACAATTCGAACTTTTAATAAATTAATAATATATAAAAAAATAATAGTTATAATTAAAAAAAATAAGAAAATAATATTTAAAAAAATAAATAAATAATATATATTAAAAAGAAATAAATAAATTTAATAAAATAAATAAATTAAAAAAGGGGGGTGAAAATAAAAATAAAAAGCACAAGAGGGTTGTAAAAAAATTTTGTTGGGGGGGGGGGGGAATTTGCGCCATTGAGCTTGGGGGGGATGGGCACCGCTGATTATGTGTGTGATTAAAAAAATAGTTTGAAACTGTAATTGTTTAAGAAACTACATCGCAATAGCATTTTATAGTAACGAAATTGGTAACTTTTAAATTTGTTATAAATTCAATTGAGAGTTCGCAACTATCTCTGAGCATTTACTAATTTGAGTAAACTTATAAGCACATTCCCTATTGACGGCCATATTTTCCAAAGTTATTAATTCAATTTAATGAAAACTTAGTACTTTAGACTAATCAATTTCTATTATAAGATAATTAAGTTCTAAATACTTTTATGGAATCATTATCTCATGAAATTCCTTAATGTGCTGTAAATATTGGGAAATTGTCCTAGAATACCAACTGTTGGTAACTCACATTACATTTTAAAAATTTAAACCATAAGTTTTGTCGTGAAGTAAGGAAATTTTTTAGACAAAAAAATCATCAAATGAAGACATAAAAAACATGGGAGTCAAGGGTTTTTAAAGTTGGTTCAATAGAGTTTGTGTAAAGTGAAAGGAGATATAAGACTGTCAATGTGGTCAGTTAGAGGAACAAAGCTATCCACAAGCAGAACGTTACTGCCCTTAAGCAAGGGCTGATTCAGAGATACATGCAATATACCGACAGAACAGTTATGCCATCTAGGGACCGCAGTTTCGTAATTACTGGGTGCGGAGGAGAAACTTGCTGATTTTAATTAGATGCTAATTAGCACGGCGTGTTCAGATAGTAGTAGGAAGAGCTCATTTTAAAGAGGGGCTCCTGAAGTTTTGTTGTCTCAAAATTTAGTTGTTGTCATGCGTTGGACAAAAGAGCAACGAGGGTTCGCCATCGAGGCGCACTTTTCAAATAATCATTTGGTGCTCGCCACTCAACTTGCCTTCCGACCTCGGTTCAAAATTCATCGCGGGGGATCCCGTTCCTGGCCGGGAATCGACTGTTTTGTGGGTGAAAGCATTCAGGGAAAGTGAGAGTGTGGCAAAAAAAAAAAAAGGCCCAAGACATCAACGGATTTCCAGAACTCCAGAAAACGTCGTGAACGTGCGGGAGTCGTTTTTGCGCTCTCCTCTTCGTTTGGCGCGTAAACACGCTGCTGATCTGAGGATTTGTGAGCGCACACCGAGACGAACTCTTCACAACGAACTCCAGTTTCATCCCTATAACCGCCATATTAACCAACGCGAGTAAAGGAAGAGTAACTGGCGAGTGAAGCCACCTAGGGTTAACCCAAACTCCGAGGTTACTCCAGAGCGTTATTATCCAACAGCCCTCAACAGCGAGTCACTCATTCCCTCGGTTTTTTCTACCCAAGATGTAAGCCTTGTGGCTATTGGCTGATCTTCAGCACGTGATAGTTTACTGGGGGAGGCACAGCCGACGGTTATTAGTCTCGGATGATCGGATCGTAACATCAACATTGTAACCGATGCGCTTCGGATAAACACCACTAAGTTGTTTTAAGTGTATTTTTTCCCCATTTTTCGAGATGAATACCAAAACGAATTACACTTTATATGAAGCTGAAATGCTCGCTTCGTTAGTTGACCAGCACAAAGAAATTATAGAGTGCAAGAAAACTAACGCGGTGGCGTGGTGGTTTCTTCTTTTAATTTTTGTCCAGTAACATTATCTTAATGTTCATCACTAACTTTATTTAAACCAAAACAGTAGTACTTTTTAACCTCTTAACTGTGTAGCCCGAGCTATAGATAAATACAGGGTTCGTGCTTCCTTAAAAAAACCTTTCCTTCATTTTAAAAATTAAATTTTTCCTTCATTTTAAAAATTATGTTCAAATATTTATGAAAGCAAATGCAATTAGAAAGAGTGTCTGTGAAGAGGAGACTGAACTAAATAATATTGTTAAAAAAATTGAAGAGTGCAAAATAAGTTTAAAAAGTTTAATGTTGCATTATTTTTAAAGTGTTAAATGGCAATCAATGAAATTTTTGTTTTTTCTTAAGTATTTTTTTTTGTCAAAGAAATTCCATTTGTGTTATAATAGAACAGTATTAAAGGATAATTTAAATGTAATTTATAAAATTTAGAATTCTATATTTCTGAATTATTGATGAATAAGATTTAAAAATATAATTGTATCAAACTGTACATGGGAGCAACCTAACCTTGCAGCATTGTAAGAAGTGGTTGAAATTAGTAGAGGTTATCATCAGTAACTATAATACCAGGTTAGGTTTCCCCCAATCATTGAAGAGCTATTCAAAATGGTAAGTAGCCCTTCTTGTTTGACACATCAGAGTCAATTGCAAATCGTCCTGCATTTAAAAAAAAAATCATAATTCGGGTACTTTAAAATTGTGCTCGTAAAGCTATTTAAATATTTTCCTAAAAATCTGGAAGTCCTTAATTTTGATTTTTAAAAATGAGTATGGACTTTGAAATAGATAAGCGGGCCACGTTCTTTCTTCAAAACAATGTTTCGCTGGAAAAAACCACATTTTTTCACCATCAAAAGAGAGTTTATTTACAAAATCATTAATATGGAACAAAATACATAAGTTGTGATACACACACACACACACGCACACACAAAAATACATTTTGCAATAAAGAATATGCAGTGAAATATACAGTCGATTACTCACGCTACTCTATCAATAAGTCAAAATTAAAGAAAAACATATGAATTTGAAAGTAGATCAATATATTTATGAAATAAGATTGAAATTCATATTTTTTGAAACAAAACATGTATCTCTATTCAGAAGCAAATTTTGCAACGTTTTGAAAAAAGCACTCCAAGTAATCCCAAAATACATTACAGAATTACCTACGTTTTTTCCTCTTACACACAAATAAGTTTAAAGTAAAGGGAACAGCAAAAACCATAATCATGAATAATATCAAGTGTTTTAAAATTTCTTGACTCAAAAAGTTATACATAAAAACTTAAATTATAAGTACAAATAAGCTGATAATAAGTAAATAATGATTAAAATAAAGCTTGCAAAAATAAATAAGTATATAAACAGACAATTTTTTGTTTTTACAATAAAAAATAACACAGGCTAATCTAGAGTAGCAAAAGTAAAAATAAGTTCCAATTGACGAATATTTTAAAATATTTACAAGATCCAGAAGGATTGAATTTTTGTACAAATAATGGGAAACTTCCTCAAAGCACATTCAATGTTGGCATTATTCCCATAAAATAATTTTTTAATAAAATTAACATAAAACATGCTACTCAAAGTTAACATACGTGAAAACAACAATCAACTGCACAAAAAGTTAAAATATATTTACAACAAGCAAAAAGACTGAAATATCAAATGCGAGTAGCAATTTTCATTGTTATGTATCCGTGTTATATAAAAGATTTAAAACAGGAAGTTATAGCTTTACAAGAGAGGACAAGAAATTACAGGATATTTAGGAAGAAAAATAATTTGCAACAATTGCATTTCGTTTTGCCACACCAGCAGGCTGTCCATTATTATTCATAGGCCCATCATAAATAGTAGGTCTAACATTGTCTTCCATATAATAATTTTCACCTAGTGTAATTGCAATGTTATGCAACACTGCTGTGGCAACAATGACTTTTTGTGCATTTTCTAAGCGACATCTCAGTTTAGAGCCGACACAGGTAAATATCCTCTTCCACATGCCATATTGCAGCTCCACCACATTTCTTGCTAAAATTTGTGCTTTGTTGAATCTAAAGAAGTAAAACCATATAACATTTAAAATCCGACACATAGAAGTATGGGAGCTTAGCTATGAAATAACTTAGATTTTGATATGTTTCATCAAGCAATTGAAAAGATATGTTTAGCATGAATTCTTATACTTTCAATGCTCATAACCTTCAGTAATAAAGGATTCCTTGTTACCTAAAGTGACCAGACACCCGGCTGAGGGCCGTGTTTAACCTGTTCCCAATTAAGTTATTAATGATTTTTTATATATTTTTTTGGTTTTTTTAGTTGAAAATACATCAAAAAACATATTTATCGAGCAAGAAAATTTTGGGGGTCTAAGGACCCCTATGCCTTAGAGTCCTCAAGAAAACTGATTCAATCGCAGGTACCATCTATTGGCCTTTCAGCAAAGTACAAGGAGTGGTACTTAAAAGCTCCAGCATGATTACAGCCATTTTGGATTCATAATACTAAATTAATAAAAGCGGGACTTCTGAGTCCCGTCAGTACATAAAGGGTTAAGGGGTGGGTCTGCAAGTTTGAAACCCCTCTGATTTTTTTTTCAAAACTACCACCAAAAATGTTTTTACCTTACCTTTTTACTGCAAAATTGCGATTTCAGAATTGATTTTCGTAACTGATTTCGAAAGTTTAAACTTAAACTTAAATTTTGAGTCCAAAATATTGGCTGGTTGCGAGTATTAAGTAATGCAATTCTCGGGGAAAATGTCAAAAATTGTGTTTTTTTGCTTTCAAACTTGTCGTTTTGTGTAAAATAAATATTAAAATCTTTTGGAGATACAAGTAATGTAAAAATAAAATTGGATGCACACTTTCGTAATTGTTGGGGAGAATTTTTTTTTTGGAATAAATCATTTAATTTTTTTTTTTAGTTACCCAAGTGTGCATCTGATTTTATTTTCATATAATTAATATCGCCAGATGATTTTAATATTTTTATACATGAAACGACAAAATTGAGAACAGAAAAACAATTTTTACGGTTGGTCCAAGTATTGACTGGAGAAGAATGGTCCAAAGATTATGAACCACTGCACTGAGCACCGAATATAGACTCTGGTGCTAGAAACAAAATATTTTTGTAGCTTGAATTTTAATACCGACAGAAAGAAAAGCATAAAAATTACCTCCTCTGGCTCGCAGTGGTTGGATGTTGAAAAGGTGTCATTAAGTATGAACGGAGTGGATAGCCGAGGTCACCTAACACATGGTACCTGCTTGGGACTTGTTTCAAGATGGGCACGTAGATAGGAATTGTCCAAGACAGTACTGTCGTGCTTACTGCCCCAATCACCGATGGAAAACCAAACTTTTCATAAAAATTGTGGCTGACCTGAAAGAGAATAAAAGGAAGTAAGTTTGCATACTACATCTTATAAGTAATTTCAAAACAATCATATAGAGGTGTTTCAATGATCGAAATATACAGCATTTTTAACAAATATATTTAAAAAGATTTAATAATCTGGAATCAATCAGCAACATCATCAGGATTTTCTGAAGCAGTTGGGGGGGGGGGAGTACTAGCCACTGGTCTACAATGTCACAAAAAAGACAATCAAACAACTACAGTTTTGGTAGCATATTTTTAAAAATTAGTAGGGATGCACCGAGTACTCGGTAAATATTCAGCACTCGGCCAATTTACTGAGTACTCGGTACTCGGCCCAATTTGGATCAGGTACTCGGACGATACCGAGTAGTTGTAGAAAATTGAATAGTTCAAGACACATTTTTCAATAATTATAAATATGCAAATATATATATATAAGGCAATCATTTACAATTAATTTATTTATAAAATATGACTGAAATTTTGAAAATATTGAAGTTTGTAATGCTTCAACAGAGTAAATCCTCATTTTAATATCCCCAAAAGCTTTTAAAAATTATTCAAGTTTAGAGAATTAGAACTAATCAATAATAGATTAATATAATTCCAACTTAATTGATACTTTATATTTATTCATTTAATGTAGTTTCATTTTAAAAACAACTTTTTTCTAAAATTTTTGACAAAATAAGTAAAATATTTTGAACAATGCATAAGTTAAATTCAGTGGGATTTTTGTTCTAAGAACTATCATATAGAGGTCCATTACAATGATCAGTTCATATGTCAGGGTTTGAATTTACTGCTGGTCCATTGGTTCCAGACCAGTAAAACTCGCCTCGAATCACCATAAAAATAATAAACAATCCAAGGACCACCATTTTTTTAAGAAAAAAAATGTGGTTAATGATTTAAGGTGGACCAGTGATGTTGTCTGTTAACTAGTATATATTCCTGTTCACTGGTCAAGAAGAGCAGTAAAATTTTATAATGATTTCTAACCTTGTACCACTGTATGTCAATGATTTTTTATAAAACAATTGGTACTCGGTACTCGGCCGAGTAGTGAAAGGCCGAGTACTCGGCCAAAGTGCTACTCGGTGCATCCCTAAAAATTAGAGTAAGCAGCACAATAAATAAATCATTTGCCAATTGGATAACAAAACATTATAAATTATTACTCTAGAAAAACAAGAAACAAAATTTCAGTAAATATTTTTTTTTTTAATATTCAGATATGAGCAGACAAAAAGGATTCGTAATTTACTATTGATCCACTGGTCCCAGATCAGTTAAACTCACCTTGGACCACTATTAAAAATAATGAGTAGCGCGTGGGACCACCAATTTTTATGATCAAAAAAATGTGGTTAGTTACTTAGCATTGAATATAACGTGCAGTGATGTTGTCTGCAGACTAGTACACATACATGATCATTTTTCCGAGAATCAAGTTTTTTTAACGATTTCTAATCACGCAATAGGATTTTTGAACTTTTAGAACAGTCAGGATTCTCAAATAAACGATTCAAATTCATTTGGAGGTTAAATTTTATTATTGACAACAGCAAGGAAAGGAGTGGAAGCATGAAGCATATTGCCACTGCAAGATGTTTTTTTACAAACATGGTCGCCACATATAATTGAAACTTCATTATTAAAAAGTCATTTTCAATTAAATGGTCCTCTGTTGGCATTGCTAAACTAGAGCTTTAGGGGGATGGGTGAGATTTACAGAAACAAAAGTCACTGCTTGAAAATAAACTCTGCCCACTTTCAAATGACGAAGATTGAGAGTTTGCATCAGGAGATATTTCCTTCATCTGTATTATAAATGTCTTTTATTATGTATTAAAAACTGAATTAGCATTTATGGATTATTGAATCGGAAATCTTTTTGGCTGCAAACAGCAAAAGACATAAACTTGAGTGGGTTGAAATCAAATCATTGAAATTCTGTGAACTAATATTGAAGTCAACCAAAGAAAGATGAAATTAAGGCACTGTTACAGCTGGTCCAAAACTTGTCTTGGACCACCATGCGAAAAACAATTGAGTGGTCCATCTGACCACAAATTTTTTGTGTGATAAAAAAAATGTGGCAATTGTTTTGTATTAAATTTAACGCAGACTGGTAATGTTATCTGCGGAACGATACATACACCTGTTCACTGGTCTGAGGAGCCAGTAAGATTTTTTAATGATTTCTACCCCTGTATGGTAAATACTTTCTACGTTATCAGCAGAAAATAATAGTTCTTCAATATTTATATTTTTGATTGAAAGATCCCCAATGACTACAAAATATTTTGGATCACGTATGGTCATAGCAATGTACACAGCAACACAACTGATCATTTACATACTAGTTGCAAATTTTGTTGTTCTTGTTTCCTTAAACTAAATTAATCTTTAATCATTACAACTATTCAATACAAAATATTTAAAAATTTGTCTAAAGTAAGGAATAGCAAAAGTTATTTACCTGTAATCTTTCATCCTCTGTCTGGGGCAAATAAATGTATTGCCCTGCACGGGAAGCAAGACTCTTTGACACTTCATTGATAGCATTGCATGCCGCAGGTTCAGATCCCCAATGTTTAATTGTTTCTGTGGCATAAAACAGCAGAGTTGTAAGAATTTTCTCCGTTGGAGAGATCGCGTCGTTCCTATCTGTGTCGGATAGAAGCTCCTCGTGGAGATTTGACACAAGATGCAAAACACTGTCGTTTGAGAATCGGTATCTTGTTCGAAAATCCACATCATCCTTGTCGTACAGATCGTTGCTGCTTCGATTCGGTCTATTTCTAGGTCTACGTTCTACGAATTCCAGCATTTCCAAATCGTCGAGATAGAAAGCATCGTACCTGTCCGCCATCTTTATTTACATCGAAGAACTCACTATCGCGAGTTAACTCGCCGAAATCGAGGGGTTAGGGTTGGAGCGAAAAAACCTGTTTACAACTCAGTGTTAACCCCAACTCGCGTTGGTTGATAGCGTCAACCCGGCGATCGGTGGGTAACTCTAGGCTGCTCGAGTTACCCGCGTTGGTTAATAAGGGCGTAAGAGGTGGTTCAACTTCCACGAGCGCCTCTTCTCCTTGAGGTGACATTGCCGTAACCGCGCGCTCCCCCGATTTGACACCAGCGACTACTTTTTATGGGGGTATCTCAAATCGATCGTTTACAACGACAAGCCCCGGACCCTGTAACACTTCAAGAACAACATCCGGCTAGTTATAGCCGACATCCCAGTCGATATGCTCGAAAGAGTGGAACAAAACTTCAAATCTTTGGTAGATCAGTGCATCATTAATGGGGGCTACCATTTTCCAGATGTAAGTTATAAATCTAGTGAAAACAAAATTCAGAATGCTTACAATATCTGAAAAAAGAAATAAATTGATACATGAAGGACTTTTATTTTTATTGACTTTTCAAATCAGCAAGTTTCTCTGCCGCACCCTGTATCATGAACTCATACCTGGAATAGACAATAAGCAAGATGAAAGCAGATGTCATTTCAGTGAAGAAGAAAGTGACGAAAAATTCGTAGCTAAAGTAAATAGTACCGTAAAATGGGGTGAATCGGTACACTTTTCAGTTTTGATTGCAAAAAAAGTAGTTAAAAGATTTTTTTTAAAATTTGATTATTTTTGTAAAAACTTCGGCCTTGCTTTGCTTTTGATATTCCAAGAAAAGAAAAAACATTTTGAACAGTTACTATTTAGATATATAAGAATTTAGGGGAGTTCTGAATCACCCCCTGATAGGGGTCAATCGGAACACATATTATTTTTTTTATTTTTTTCAATTTAACCTGTAATAGGTCTCACAAACATGAGTAATATTCATGGGGGAGAATAAGAATAGGTAGTTACTGTCAAATAAAAGGTTATTTTCTATAGTATACATTTATGATGTGAAAATCCAAAATAGTTTTATGAAAAAGTAAACTTATGAAAAAGTAAAATTAATTTTAAGAAATGCTGTTGAATTGGAATACAAAGATTTAACATAAATTGAAGTGACTCATGACGTCCACAAATATGTACTTGTCCTTAAAAGTAGCAGTTATGGCTAATCTTAAGTTTTTTCATACCATCTTCTGGGATCAACGCTGCCTTTTCTTTAGTTTCCTGAAATATCTGGGTTTCAGGGTTTGTGATGTAAGATTTTCCCACTTCTTCATCACTGCCTGTGTGCTGGACTTTTGCTACATAAAGTCTGTATGACTCCCCCCCCCATGTATTTTAAGTAAAAAGAAGTCTCCTGGAGCAAAAATCTTTTTAAATCTGCAACTTTCTGTTATTCTAAGGTCTAGTTACTCACGAGAAGATATAAACAGTAAAAAAATCCTTGTCTTTGTCTTAACTAGAAGAACTGGAGTTAGAATCTTGATTTTTTAAACAGTTTCCTTTAAATTAGTTTGAATTGGAACAAAAGAACAAAGTGTTCCGATTCACCGCAAATCCTTATCCTACGGCATTATGAAGAATATTTTATTTTTATGCCACAATTATAATATGTGGTCTCTTCTAATGTGGTATCTCTGTTGCTCAGATATATGCATAATTAAAATATTCTATTCTTAGATTTGAAATATTAAGGAATCTGTACTTACATATAAAGTTTTGCAGACTAAGAAAACTTGATGTTTTTTAGTGTCCCACTTGCAGTCTTGCACAGAAGCCAGCAGTGTTGCCATAATGACAAAAATATCTTTTTTTCTACTTCTTATACTATCACCATTCTAAAAAAAAAATCACTGCCAAAAAGACCCGACGGTATATTTATGAAGAAATTCTTTGTATGATAAGGAAGTTTTGTACCGAATCACCCCGCTGTTCCTGTACGCCCCATTTTACGGTAACCGGTGTGCTAAATTTACTTAGTTACCAGTTTGTGACCACTTTCAGCTACTCGGGTGGCGGAATTATTTTCGTTTGTTTCAGGTTGTTTTTTTTTTTTTTTTTTAGAAACTGAATCACTCTTCTACAAATCATTTTTTACTAATGCTAGAACGGTTTTAAGATTAAAGTATTTTATCTTCGAGGAATGGGGACGAAGAGAGATAATTTATTATCGTTATTTCTGTACCTCAGAACCAGACTAACGTAAGTCCATTTTCGTCATTTTTCAGTAGAGGGGAAAAACGATGCATTCGACAATCGTTTTTCCCTTCTACCGAAAAATGACGAAAATGGACTTACGTTAGTCTGGTTCTGAGGTACAGATTTTCTTAGAGCTTTTTATTACTACACAGAACAAGCTTGGAGCTTAAATTAATGAATGTGTACTACGTATTTTAATTAAAGAAAATGATTTGTTTAAAGAAGAGAGAGATTTGCATTAATTGTAGGGACTTTAGTTTAATTTTTAGCACGGGCATCACCGTACGGGTACAAGCTAATTATTAAATAAAGTACATTTCCAAAGTTTTTCAATTCAGTAAGAACCGTACGCGACACCTTGTTGTAAATGAGCATTTCCTTTTTGCAGCTTTTCGGAAACTTACTATTGTCACATGAAAATGTTTGGGAACTATTGCAAAACAAAAATGCATAAAAAAAAAAGAGGACAGTAGTGATAAAAGCTCGGAAATTACTTATAGCGTGCAATTTTAAAAGGAACTCTTAATCATTGTTCTCTTCATTGCCTTAAGATTTTTTAAAAGTAGTTGTGGAGGAAATTAAATAATGTTCCAAAATGAAATATAATGAAGAATATCAAGTCAAAGGCACAAGTTTTTGCGAGTAAAAAAAGGAAAAGAGATATTTCGCTGATTCTGAGAATTTCTCCGATAAGGTTGAAATAAAGATTTAGAATTTCTAGTTCAAAAAAGAGAAAAAAAGATAAGTAATAAATGTTGCCTTAAAATAACAAGGAGGAAGGGGGAAAATCAAAGAAAACATTTCTTCCTTCCTAAACGAAATTGGAATTTCGAAATTGGAATAATTCAAAACTTTAATGAGTTTTCCAACTATATATTTATGCTCATGCTTAGCAGAAACAAAATTAGAATAGAGAAGAAATATTTTTAAGCATATCGTCTGCAAGAGTATTATATTCTCGCTTAAATGAAAAGCAATTACACTTTACAAGCGAGTAGTAAATGAATATTGTACTAAACACAAAATTTGCAATTCGTGTTTATTTACAGAAAAAGTTGTAATAGTTTTTATTTTTTGTTAATATTTAAGCATACATACAGGATTTAAATGTTTTTCAATTTAATTTTTTACGGAGTCTATTCGGAAAATATTTTTTTAAAAAAGTGATTATAAAAATCTGTAAATAATTCACAGGCAAATCCTACGATTTAAACACACATACATGCACTCTATCTATAGACACTGTCGATAAAATATCATAGAATTTTCTAGTTAAATTTGAGATGAGGTACTAATTAGTAACATAACAATGTTAAACGTTTTGTATTTTTAAATGGAGCTGTTTAAAAATAATTGCCGTTATTGTTAACCCATTTAAGCCTAAGTTTTTTTTAACAATTTTTTCAATTTTTATTTGCTTAAAACTCTTACTTGGAATGGTTTACATACATTTTAGGCTTAAAATATTTCGCCGTTGCCATATTTATAAAGTTATTTAACGTCCTATTTATGGGATATTTTGCAGATATGTGAGCAAAATACAATCTTACTTGACTTTACGTTTGCAAAGTAACATTATAGAAGGCACCTGTGATCAATTTTAAGCAAATCATTTCAAAATACTGTCTGTTTGCGTATTGTGCGCCTGGGAGCCATGGACGCTTCCATCTGAAAAAGGGGAGATAGGTTTAGGATGCGCACTACCCGATGCCTTCAGCTTTTGTTGGCTTTCTACTTCCTCGTTGCTTTCCCCCCCTATTTCGAGAAAGTCCGAAGAGACTTCGCGCGTGCGCAGATGCAACGGAGGTCGCACGAAAAAATTTTAAACAGTAGTTTGATTTTATGAAAAAAGAGTTCGCAAACAACTTACTTTCTGTGGTTACTCATGCTGGATCGTTGCTTGACTGATTTGTCTGAAAATAGCTGTTAATAAATAAACTCCGATGTCCAAATGGTGGCTCTAACTGGTTTTCTCAAGAAGAAGGACTGTTTAACTTGTGAAAAACAGCTTTAGTAAAATGATATACCCATTACAGGTTTTTGTATGCAGTAAATAACAAGCGTCCCGTTTTTAGGACACTGGGCATAAATGGGTTAAATAAATAAAAAAAAGCAGCCTGTAAAATGTAATTTTTTTTGGTAAAATGAGTTAATAATGAGGCATTCAGTAATATAAAATACAATTACCAACAATAGCCTCAAGTTTCATTGTTAAGTGAGCACTAAATATGATACGTCATGTATAAATTTTTATAAGTTCATCTCGCTAAAGATACAAATAGTAAATACGAAAATATCTCTCAGAATGACTATTAATGTGTCAGGGGAAAAGTTCTTTGGCAGCTTGAAGTCAACTCCATATTTAGATAAAACTCTGTAACACATGTTCGAATGCTTTTGCTCTTCTCTCAAAAGACTTCATTACAATTTTACTGCTGCAATCTAGACAAAAACAATTTTTGAACTCACTCAATTAATGCAAAAACTACAAACTGATGCCAAACTTTAACAAGAAATTAAAAACCTCTCTTCTGACTTTAATTACAACTAAGGCCCCTATATAGACGAGCCGGCGCATCAAGATTAAGTTTGACCACTTTGGATCCAGAACGTGATTGAGAAATGTCTTTTTCGGTGAGTGGTTGTCGTTTCTGGCGAGTTATCGCGTTTTGGTAATTTTTCACGTGAATTTAACAAAGCTTGGCAATGTACCGAAAGTTTTTCTGGTAACCCTAGCGCCGCAACAATGAAAACTGAAAGTCACAGTTCATAAGTTGGATCCAAAGTGGTAAAACTTAAGCTTGATGCGTCGGCCTGTATATATAGCGGCTCTAATTACAACGATTGTTTAAAGAAAACACTGGTACACAAGAGATTGAAAATTTTGAAAAATAGATAACTCGTCTGCTTTAATGACATTGAAGTGTAACAACACATTTATTATGCTAATACTTTCGAGAATTTAAAACGAAAATGCTCATTAGCTACATTTCTTTAACTAATTAAGGTTATTTTCTTCAGTGCCTAAAGAAACCTTAAATGGAGAATTAAAATTTTAATTTCTGCCAACAATTTCAACATGAATTTAACTACGAGTAATTCAATTAGTTTCCCTTTGTTCCATTTGAGATATTGAAAATATCCTTCTTTAAAGGTATTTTTTATCTGAAATTCTCTGAAGAGAAATACACTATTTTATGTGTAAATATGCTTCAAAGGGTAATAAAATTAAAAGAAAAGCTTGATGTTTCATTGATGTTACACATCTTTAGAAATGTGAAAACATTTCATTTTTTCCCTGTAGACTCAGTTAGAAAAGCAAATTAAGGAATAATATTTTAACGTAAATATAATAGAATACCTTTATCATCATCAAGAAGATATACATCATTTTTTTTCAGAAAATAAATATCTTACGTTTTTTTCTTTCGTAGAAATTTACTTGTAGCGAAACCATATTATCGAATGCTATTAAATCAGTAGATTTTAAATATTATAAATATTTGACATGCGTTATTTTTCTAAAAATGCATGTTTCATATTAAATTATCTTTCTATTTAAAATACTGTATAAGAAATTCAATTTGAGGGGCAATAAAATTAAAAATAGAAACAAAAGTAAAGCAATTAAATTAAGATGAACTTTCTAAAGTTAAACCATCTTGACTTCAATTCAGACATAACAAAATGAAAATTCTAATTCCCGACTTAAAAATAAAAACTTTAAAATAGACAAAAATTATCAGCATATTTAAATGTAGCAAAATAATATTTCTAAAATGTAAATGACTTCTAAGAGTCTTATTTTGACAGCAAGTAGGATGCAATCGACGATATCAGTGCAAATGATTAAATTATTAAAGACTTAGTGTAAAACAATCTGATGTGAGCTGCATACTACTTTTTTTACGTCTAGGTCATAATCGATGTTTTTTAATAGCTCAAAAGAATGGTTGCGTATACTCATGTACGAGAGCTAAAAGCAAAACGTCTTCAATAAATATCATTTTAGAAACTTCCCACACGTATAAAATTATGGTAAACGTGGAGAATAGTGATTTCAAAAAAAAAAAAATGTGATTCTCTCATTAACGTCTGTGATCTAAACTTGCATGAAATTACATGGATTGTGTATTAAGACCAAAAATTTAATATAATACTGCCTTATAGTGAGAAAACAAGCTCTGTAAACATTTACCGCTCTCCTCTTTTGTTGCAGATCATTGTAAAAACACCATGCATCATTTGTTGGATCATTTTCTAAACATCGCCAATTTCACCAACTTGGCGAAATAACTTGCCGATATATTGACAAGTGGTTGCCAAATCATAATATCACTTTTGTCTGCATTGAATTTAACACTGATTTACTTTGAAAGGGGGCACAAGACCCTCTTTGAAGCATCTGAGCTCAGCCAAAAGGAAGAGATACACAACTAGGCCCTACTCAGAGTCTACCCGCAAAATTTCAATCTTTTAGTTTTTTTTTGAGTTATGTGAGGTACATGCATACATACATACGCACATACGTATATACGTATACACACACGTCACGAGAAAACTCATACTAATTAATTTGGATGTTGTCTAAATGCATATTTCATCCATATGTCAGCAGGAACATATTTACGAGAGAACAGTCCAAAAAAAAAAAACTACTCAACTCTTTGGAGATGAGAAAAATGGAAGTTTAAGCCGAAACTTCTGAGAACTTTTTTTTTGGATAACAATATTTCTTTTACTACGTAAAAGGAAGTAAAAAAAAGGCACACAATTTCACGACGAGATATAAGCCTAGGAACATTTTATATTGTATAAATATGAGGAAGAGTATTTCAAGGAGTCGCGATGAAGATATAAGTTTAAAAATGTCTAACGGAAAGCGAAAAAAATCTAATGTTTTTCTGTTCTGGAAAGTTTTATTTTTAACGTGTTGAGAAAAGGAAGGAAAAAACAGTTTTCAGTTTCCTTCTTTTTTTAAAGATTACCTTGTACGAAGTGAAGAAAATACTGCCACTCAAGAAAAAATGTCCACTGAAATTTCAACTTTAATTTTTATTTTAACCACTTACCATATTGATTTCAAATTGTTATTCCGCCACACATGTTTTGATCTATGGAAGTGCATAAGCAAACTCCGAACTAAAAATTCATTTCATAATATTACCTCCAAGTTGTTTATATGAGTTTTGTCCAGACATGTGGAACACACGTGTACGTAAAGTGGAATTGTTCAATGAGCCGTTGATAGCCAGAGTGGTAAGCCAGTGGATAACCAGAAAGTATATAGCCAGAGTGAAAGTAAAACAAGCCAGCTTGAGCAATTGAAAAAATCTGTTATTGCCAACTTAGAAGCATTGGAATTCTGCGGACCAATTTGATGGTTGCGGATCTATAACTGACTAGTATTTTTTGCTAAAATGATAGAGTGAATGATAGCTGCCAGATTGATGTTGTTTTTGAGCACCATGACCTTCTATGTTAATCACAGAGCGGTCCCAAGCCCTATTCTATTCAACATCTGTATCAATGACGTGTCAGGTGTTTTTGAAAGCAGTCCTGGGGGTGAGGACTGCTTTGTTTGCTGACGATCTAGCAATGTGTATTTGAAAACTAAAGAACCCCCGAGACAACTTAAACATTGCAGTTAATGAGGCACTGAATAGATTTGATAATTAATGCTCTAAAAATTCTACTACAATGAATAGGTTAAAAACATTATACCAGTATTAAATGAACTCAATAAACCAATTCTATAAACAGCAGAAATTTATTCAAAAAAAAAAAAAAAAAAGAAAAAAAAAACGGTTAAAAAATGTTATACTTAGCTTCATTTGAAATAATTTGTGAATACTAATATATTTTCAATGTTTTTCGGTTTGTGTTCTGAATTTAAGTTTTTCTTTTTTTTGTTTTTACTGTTTTTTTATATTATTTTTCTATCCTTTTTAATTCCCGTACATATGTTATTACGAATGTGCGGATAAGTACTTTGTATTTCTCTAGTCGTTTATTTGTCCTAAATGTGGTCCCTTTTATTGAGTGGTGGAGGCTCGTCAGGCTATTTTTTTACAGCCTTTACTCCCATTTACTTAATCAGGGCTTTTGTTCTGTTGCATGTACTTGACGTTTGCTTTTCTGTATTTGTGCTCTTATGTATGTTGTGTTTGTCTTATGTTACGTCTGTTCCTTGTGTATGATTTGCTTTGCTTTGATTGAAATAAATTGAATTCTAAAAATTACTGATTTTGAATTGCAGGGAACAGATAACACATTTATATTGTGTTCTTGACTCGAAATTGACGTGGAATAGTCATGTTTATTACGTTGGTGGGAAAGTCATCAGGAGATTTTCTATTTTGAAAAGCTTAGTTGGTTGCAAGTAGTAATGGGCGACATAGGCATCATTATGGCGTCAAAGCCCATCTTCCGCGCTTTTTCAATTAATAAACAAATAAGACGTTTTTGTCCTATAGGGTCATTTCATAGAAATGTCAACCTCAGCCGAAGAAAAAAAAATACCGAAGTGAAAAAAGTATCAAAAAAAAAAAAATAAATAAATAAATAAAAATCATACAACATAAGAAGTTAAAAAAATTGAAAAAGTACTGTAATTATCACTGAGATTAGCCATAATAAACAGTTTGTAGTGGTGTTTACTGCTTCTTATTCGATGGTTACGTTAGTCACGTTACATTAGTCACACTCCATCTTGAGTAAAAGTGACACTTAAGACTAAAAAAAATTAAGATTTAATAAATGTGTTTTATAATTTTAAAAGCCAACTTTACACATTTTTCAAATTCAATTTTTAACACTTGCTTAACTTAGAGAAATTTTTGCCACACAACATGAGCATTCAGTTTTCAGGGTTGCAAAAATGTTACGTTAGTCACGCTGCTATTTTGGTTGCAAAAATATCTACTGTCAGTAATTTTGCTTTAAATTCTTAGCAGAAATGATACATAGATACCATGTACATTATAAATTTACCAGCATAACTGAAAAATGTTTTTTATCTTTCAAGTTACAAGTAAAAACAGTTACAAAATCAGCCCTGAATGTTACGTTAGTCACTATGGAAGGACCCTATAGTATTAAAAATTACCAAATAGCTTGACATTCCACAAAAAATCAGACATTTTATCCTGAACAGGACAGCTCTATATTTTACTTTAAAAACGTAATATTAAAAAATAATGCAATGAAAATATTTTGCATTAAACCACACATACATGTGTAACTTGCTAGGGAAAACTTCATACTGATTATACGTTTGAAATAAACTATAGAGCTATCACCGATCAGGGCAAAATGTCTGTTTATCCGTAGTTGCCCCTATAACGTCAAAAGCATGTACATGAGCTGGTGCAGTGAACCTTTAGTTACAAAAACATACATTATTAAATAGATGTAAAAAGTCACGTCCTACCCATAACGCACTTTTTAAAGTTAAGTTAGTAGCTGCGTGGCCCGGCGTTGCACGTGCTGTAATGTAGTGAAGGCAGTTTGAGGAAACTACTCGCCGCCAAGGCGGCTCGCCTTCAAAGTAGTGAGGAAAGTTTAAATAACCTACTCGCCGCCAAGGCGGTTTGCCTTTAAAGTAATGTGGAAAGTTTAAACAGTTTACTCGCCATCAAGGTGGCTCGCCTTTACAGTAGCGAGGAAAGTTTCAATAAACTATTCGCCGCCAAGGCGGCTCTCCTTTAAAGTACCAAGGAAAGTTCCAACAAATTACTCCCCGCTAAAGAGGATCGCTAAAAAGCTTTCCTGCATCAAAGAATCAATCGAATTATTTGCACATGCTTCCTCAAAAAAAAAAAAAAAAAAAAAGGCGATGTCAAGTAGCACATACTTAGCACTCTCCCTAAATAATAAATAAAATTCCTTACCAAAAACAATTATTTCCAAATCGCTTTCTTCCTGTAAAATTAATTGCAAAATTCTAAACGAAAAAGTTCTTTTAATATTTGGATCGCTACCAAAAAGAACTCCCTTCTAAAAACAGCAATTGCAATTTTGTTTAAAAACACATTTTCAAAATGGTATACCAGAGAAAAAATATAAGTCATTAATAATTTGATGAAAAACAATTGTTAGAACTTTGTTGTAACACGTATTCAAAATGCCAATGGAAAGAAATAACACTCTTTAATTTTAAAAAGTTCAATAATTTAATTAACGTTTTAATTTAAAATGGCAACGGTAAGAAATAAATGTCTTGGAATTTTAAATAGTTCAATAATTTAATTAACGCTTTAATTTAAAATGGCTACGGAAAGAAATATAAGTCTTGGAATTTTAAATAGTTCAATAATTTAATTAACGTTTTAATTCAAAATGGCAACGGTAAGAAATAAAACTCTTGGAATTTTAAATAGTTCAACAATTTAATTAACGCTTTAATTTAAAATGGCTACGGAAAGAAATAAATGTCTTGGAATTTTAAATAGTTCAATAATTTAATAAACGTTTTAATTCAAAATGGCAACGGTAAGAAATAAAAGTCTTGGAATTTTAAATAGTTCAACAATTTAATTAAAGCTTTAATACAAAATGGCAACGGTAAGAAATAAAAGTATTGGAATTTAAAATAGTGCAATAATTTAATTAACGCTTTAATTTAAAATGGCTACGGAAAGAAATAAATGTTTTGGAATTTTAAATAGTTCAATAATTTAATTAACGTTTTAATTCAAAATGGCAACGCTAAGAAATAAAAGTCTTGGAATTTTAAATAGTTCAATAATTTAATTAACGTTTTAATTCAAAATGGCAGCGGTAAGAAATAAGTCTTGGAATTTTAAATAGTTCTACAGTTTAATTAACGTTTTAATTCAAAATGGCAACGGTAAGAAATAAAAGTCTTGGAATTTAAAATAGTGCAATAATTTAATTAACGCTTTAATTTGAAATGGCGACTGAAAGAAATAAATGTCTTGGAATTTTAAATAGTTCAATAATTTAATTAACGTTTTAATTCAAAATGACAACGGTAAGAAATAAATATGTTGGCATTTTAAATAGTTCAATAATTGAATTAACGTTTTAATTCAAAATGACAACGGTAAGAAATAAATGTCCTGGAATTTTAAATAGTTCAATAATTTAATTAACGCTTTAATTCAAAATGGCAACGGTAAGAAATAACAGTCTTGGAATTTAAAATAGTGCAATAATTTAATTAACGCTTTAATTTAAAATGGCAACTGAAAGAAATAAATGTCTTGGAATTTTAAAAAGTGCAAAGAATTTAATTAACGTTTTAATTAATATCTCAGCTAATTAACGTCGTAGAATTACGCGGTTGGTCTTATTGTCTTCCTTAGAAAATTTCGAATCGAATGGTATTATGTTTGATTCTTTACACTCAACGGTTTTTGAGGAGTTCAAGCTTCAGACGGACAGACAGACAGACAGACGCGGACAGATTTTAATAGTAGTAATTATATTTAAATTAAAATAGTTTATCCAAAGAATGCAAACGTGTATCCCATCTATAATAATGAACTAAATGCTAGGCATTTATCATTGGATTTGTACTAGCTTTAAATTATTAAACGGTAAAAGGTAGATATTTAACAGAAGAAACAAGCAATTTAACTGTTGCTTAAAAAAGTTAAAAATTTGATACGCAGATTGATATTTTACTGAAATACAAAACTTACTTCACTCTAAAGAACAAGTTCAACGAACTTGTCATGAATACCTAAAAGAAAATTTTCCCCAAAAATACTAAAGCATACATATTAAGAACTCAAAATACATAGGTAAAAGGAAGCCTCATTAGTGCTTGAGCATACTACGCTAACTATTATTAATAGCATCTTAACTATAAAATTATTTCTTTTCTGACGAGAGTTAGTGCAGTAGCTGTCAAACATTGTTAAGTTATTATTTATGTTTTAAATAATTCATTGCCTTTTGGACTTAAGTTTTGGGAAATAAATTTAAGAAGAAAGTAAAGCAAATTATTTTTCTACCACTATTTTTTCTGCTTATTTCATTTCCGTTCATTTTTCCATTTACACTTGCAATTGTTCTTCGAAACTTCAACGTCAAAGCAGTTTTTTTTTCTTTCAGATAAATTCGCAATAACCAATAATCATGGTTTTTCTTTAGTAGCAAAAATTTTCATAAAGTGAAATTATTCAAATTAAAAATTTTCGTTAAAAATATTTTTTTACAATATTTACCAAAAATAGTTTTAGAGTGAAATAATAAAACCCTTCTCTTCATGATTTGCTAAATCAAAACTCTAAAGTTATTGTTGAACAATTGAGTTCATACTCAAAACAAGTGGAGGCCTCTTTCTAAAAGCTTAAACTGAAAAAATCTGAAAGAGCACATTCGAAAACCTGGGGTGAATCGTTTTTCTTCTCAAATTTGACTCATTTTCTTCCTTGAAAAATAATTTTGAAAGGTGCTCAGTCGCTCTTTTATATCTGTTGTTGACGTCACAAGTGGACAAAACGCTTCAAGCTAGGTCACTATACAGACGAGCCGGCATTTTGGGTTGGATTTTTCATTGTTGCAGAGCTGGGTTTTCAGAGATCCAAAATGGCTGATACGGCTAAATCCGACAGCTAAATTTAAACTGAATTACTATTTACATTTTTTTAGTCTTTTTATTGTTTTGACTGAAGCAGAATGCTTTCAAATCGAGGATACGCTATATCCCTTTTTCAAAGGCCTACATATGTTCAATTTAATTGCTGGTTAAAAGAAATCCAAGTAATTTTCTTGAAACCACCACAAAAGGAAAGTTTCTTCGTACAAACATTTGAAAATTTCAGAAAAATATTCGTTTCTCTTGTCGGCTGGGTGGCGTAGTGGGTGGGCATTGGCCTTCCCCGCCTTGGACTCGGATTCTAACCTGTGGTGGCCAGTCTGTTAAATTTCGAAATGTACATGTAGAAAACAATCAGCTCCTATGCCGTATGATTATGCGGCATGTAAATGATTGATTGCTATCGGAAAAATTAAATTCTTAGTGCAGTTTCGCACTGTTGAGACGTTAGGTACCTCCATATCGTAAAACTGGGCGTCAAAACTATCTGCGCAAATGACATCTGCCATTTAATGGTGGCACGTGGCCTCAGTGGAAAAAATGATAGTTTGTATTTTGACATATTGAATTCAAATTATGGTTTTTGCAATCACAATTTGTCATTGGTGTGTGTGTGTGAGTGTGAAGGACATAAATGCCACCATCAGAAGAGGTGAAGGCCAAGGACTATAGCAGGGGCTGGTGTACTTCCAAGGAGGTGGAGCACCGTCCACCTACACGGTGACTGGTTCCCAGTCTAATCCGAAAAAAGGACCCATTCGGTAACTACGGACGAAAATGAAAATAAAAAGCAATTCGTCATTGCTCAGAAAAAAAGAAACACATGTTTCTTTGCACACTTATTATTCAAAATATTTTTTCTTCAACAACCTTTTCCCTGTCGTGACTCTTTCGCACTCCATGTCCATTACATAATAATTTCTATAAACATGCATTTTTAGTTTTTAAAACCCACTTCTATTTATAGAAAACGCCCATTAACTGCGTTTGTTTGCGTGCCCATGAAATGTCTTTCATACTTCCCACTAGCAACTGGCGAAATAACTTTTAGCAAAGTAATTAATTTTAACCTCAAAATGAAAACACTCAAGAACGATTATCGTCATAGTTAATTTTTCAAACGGCACAATTACTTTCATAGTGGCTCCATTTGGGATGAAGTTCATAAATTTGATCATTAATACTTAATAATGGAGTTAATTATTTTTCTTTTGTCTCATTTAGTAAATGATACTCTTTTAATTAAACAAAATGTCACTATGGTGATTAATTTTGTTCATTATTTGTTTGTGTCAAAAAAGAATATATTTTAAAAAGAAAAATTATGTTGCACTTTTACGGCCAAAACTGGGTCATGAATTTTAGTAAAGTGATATTTTATGGAGAATTTGAGGGTGATTATTTTTATAATTAGGTGTCGTAAACATGTTTTTGAAAGCACATTAATTAAACAGTGCCAGAACAAAATAACATTATTTTCCAACTTTTATTTAACTGTATTATTTTTTTCGCTCGAAATTTGGGTGAACAAGTTTTTATATAGCGAGTTTCAGTGAAGAAAAACAAGCAATATTAAGAAAATGAAACTTTGAAATAAGGTGCATCCTAAATATGTTTAGGAACGAAATTCAAATAATCGCTGTTAAAAAAAATCGGTCAATGAATTAAAAACAGATATATGTATCGTTAAAATCCTATGTTGTAAAACAATGTGAATGAAAATTTCTCATTTAACTAATAGAACACATAACATTTCTGTGACAGATTGTAAATGGCTATTGAAAAAACATTAATGAAATTACAGGTTCAAATGTTAATATCACTAAAAAAAAAACGAAGCTAAGCTATCAAAGTTAATGGGTGTAACATAACACATCTTCTAGAGAACACTAGTGCCAATTTTACAAAATATTTAATTGTTGGTGCTAACTTTTAGGATAGCTTGTGTTAAGTTCCCTGCCTAGCGCCAAAAGTACTTTAAAAACCTGAGGCAGAGTTCAAAATGCATGCGTAACGGCAAGCATCAAAGCTCATAAACTCTTAAAATGACAGCGGTTTAACGTGCTGCTTTGAGAATTCTCATACGCAAATTCCATCATCCTGAATTACTAGTTTAGCTTGACCACGGATATATGGCGTATGACCTTGAAGCGGAAACGGACCTCTTCGTTTTATAGTAGGTAGCATCAAAAAGATAACGCGTGCAGTAAAAACTTTAACGAACCAAGAAAGTAAAAAAAATAGTTTTCACGCTGATTCCTGCTTATTTTAAAATGAAACAGTTCGTTTCAGCTGCAAGGTCAAGCTCCATCCCTCCGTGGTCAAGTTTTATTACAGATGTAAAGCGCGTACAAATTATCTAAATTATTCCATTCGAATCAATACCCTTCAGAGGATTTACGATTTTCACTTTCAGTTGGTATGTCTTTTTGATGATTTAAATCTGACCTTTTGCTCTCACGGGCAAAACTTTGCAAGTTCGTTTTCTAAAATTCAAATTTTGTTGCGTAAAAGAATATAAAACAGCGTGCGTAATTAGCCACACCTTTTCTGGAAACAGCATACATGTGATACATGTGTTTCGGGCGAAAAAGATTTTTGTTTTTAAACTCAAAAGAAATGAACTTATGCATGAAAAGCTATCCGACAGAAGATATCTTGTATTAGTACGAGGGTGTTCATTAAATTCTTTTTGTTGAATTTGTCTTTCGTCTCTGCAACAGCTTAACCACTTCCCTCCCTTTTTTTTTTGAAAAAAAGTTGCAAAAAAAAAAAAAAAAAAAATCATATTTTTTATTGGATTTTAAAATATAGGGAAATGAAAAAAACAAATCATGTAGGTTTAAAGTTGACTCTTTTTTTGGTGTAAAATCATTTAGTTGCACCCGAGTTTTCTCGGGATAATAATTACCTGCAACTCATACGATCCCGAGATAACTCGGGATAATCAGGCAAGCGGGTTAATATCTCTCGCAAATTATTCTCAGTACATGTTTTTTTTTCAGTCACCTTTTTGCTTCATTTAACAACAGTGTTTGCAAACTCAAGTAGAATAATAGTCCCAACATTTTCCGCAATAAAATTGCCTGGGAAGAAAAGACCAGCTTTATTGCTAAAAATTAATTCCAAAAAGTTGCTTGGAAATGTTTAAAATAACTAAAAAGGGACTTTGTAATTTAGATGTTTCTTTTATAAACTAATAAAATTAATTAAACGAAAATTATTTTAAACACAAAATATTTTCTTTTGCATGGTATTAGTAAAAAGTTTTTATTCAACCACATTTCATATTTTTCCCACCTAAAGCTTATATTATTATGTTTTTGTATCACTTCTGCTTATTAACATGAGTCTTTAATTAGTGGATGCATTCATCTAGGGAAAGACAGTTTTAATAAAACTTGAATTTAAAAAGCAGTTATTTTTTTGTCTTGTGTTCTAGCATGTTATATGTAATTTTCATATGCCGAAAAATATCATTTTAGCTTGATCATTATACAGGGTGTCCACTCCAATCGTGGACCAATAGCTAATTTCTAAACCGTTAGAGATAAGCATATAGTTTATTTAGGAAAAAATCTCCAAATTATGAAAGGAATTTTGGGTCTATTCAATGTTTTTCAAAAAATCAAATTTTGAAAGAGTTACAAATTTTAAATTTTTATACAGCCTCCCAGTCCTATCAATCATATTTAGTAAAACATTCTTGACACTGTAAGGTTTAAAACTAAAAAAAAATCACTCTTCTACCACAAAAATTGACCGAGTTATGACGTTTTGAAAAATCAAGATTTTGCATTGTTTCATGACGTCATCGAGAGGGACCGTATGCAAAATCCTTCAAAATCTTGATTTTTCAAAACGTCATAACTCGGTCAATTTTTGTCGTAGAACAGTGATTTTTTTTAAGTTTTAAACGTTATAGTGTCAAGAATGTTTTACTAAATATGATTGATAGGACTGGGGGGCTGTATAAAAATTTAAATTTCGTAACTCTTTCAAAATTTGATTTTTTGAAAAACATTGAATAGACCCAAAATTCCTTTCGTAATTTGGAGATTTTTTCCAAAATAAACTATATGCTTATCTCTAACGGTTTAGAAATTAGCTATTGGTCCACGATTGGAGTGGACACCCTGTATATTGTTTGTAATTAGAAAAGTCGGTTCTTTGCTTTACGTTATCTTTACTGACATAATTGGCAAAGCTTACGATGATGGTCGTGTGAAAAGGTCAGATGTATTATATTAATTCAATAACTAAAGAAATTTGTTTCTCTTAGAACTTTCCTGGAGCACTCGTTTTTTTAACATTCCAGTAGGTTTTTGAAAAAAAATTCTGTGTCCTACAGTACTTTTTGGCTTTAAACAAAAATACAAAAAAATATATAGTCAGACTCACAGCTGTTGGCATTTGATTCCGAATGAATCTACTTCAAAACGGATTGAAAGTAAGAAAATCAGATGCTGCTATAACCAAGAATTGAAGAAACGAGTTTGGTTTATAAAGGATCGCTTTTTGTTTGCAATTTTTAGAGCTTTGTACGTAAAATGATCGATTTGAACCAAAATATGTATTATGTACCGCAGTACTCTATGACATTTTTTGCAATGCAATTAAGGTAACTATATTTTGCACAAAAGATAAAATTATTTGTTTTCGCGTTATTACTTTTTTATTTGTCGTCGTTGAGAAAGTCAAGTGTTTGAAATGGTAATGGACTATTAATGCAATGTTAACAAGTATTTAACTGCTATATCCTTAGACGCAAAACAACAGCAGTAAGGCAACAGCAGTAGTTGTTCAAAAATTTATGCGCTCGATGTTGTAATGATTTTAAAAAACACAGTGCTCATGGCTATAGTTACAGTGGAAAAATTTCGAACTGTTTTGAATGGCAGCACATATTTGTCTTACTTACGCAAATTGATCAGCTTATTGAAAAACCACTAATGGCATTGGAACAATTGGCCTTGGATGAAAATTGCGAAGTTTCCATATTCATACATCTGACTAAGAAGGACTTCCAACACAGCTTTTTAACAGTCTTTTTCACAAGCAATGATTTAAACTTGGTGTTTCGTAATTGATGGCTTCTACTTATAGCTTCACTTATAGCTACATTGCAACAAACTGAATATTATGATAGGATATGAACTTCTGATGGAAACTATCAAGAACCCTTCAACAGTGTTCTGCATGAAACACATGTATAAATTGATTAAAAAAAAACTTTGAAAAATTCCACAAAATTCAAAAATTAGCCACCGCGACACATCGTAAATTTTTTTTTATCCTGTTAACATTTTGAAAAATGAGCTTTAAACACAGTTTTACTTTAACTTTGAAACGCAGTATAATTCGGGGATAAATTACCTATGAATTCTAAAAGCTAATGATAACTTCAAATCAAAACATTGATTAATTCTTAGTTTAAAGATATTTAAACCTAAAATGCAGTCTAATGTACATTTTAAACCGCTAAAGAGGGTAAAATACCCCCTGTAAGTATATAGAAAGTAATATTTAATATAAAAGTAATAAGTCTTAGAATTTGCCAGCTATAATGTAATGGAATTACATAGCAAACCGTTGAGTATTGAAATAAAGTACCTACTCATACAAAGAACAATAATTAATTTTTTGGCTGCATTAATTAAAATCATGACATTCCCATTTAAATTTAAAGTACCTGTTATTTCGAAAATACAAAGTTAAATGCGGAAATACTTCTATTTGTAATTAAATTTATTCATTCAACTTGTTGTTTTGAAAGCATTCATTATCTTTGTTTGCATAAAAAAGTAGTTTTTTTAGAAGGGGCATTAAATTTAATCTAGTTCTTCCTGTTGTTTCGTTAAAACTGCGAATTAACAAATTATCTTTTTACATGCAAAGCAAACGTTAAATTCTTCATAGAGCAAAATAACTGTTTATTCTGTTTACTGCTTATAATTTATTGACAAATGCTTACGCAATATTAAGCTAAGTGCTTTAAACTGAGGTAGAATCTAAATTAGGAAGAAAAAGAAAAGCAAATTTTGCTTTCTAATCTCTTTATTTAGAAGACCAAGGGATATTATTTCGGACATATTCTTTGTTTTTAAAACATCAATTTAAATATTAAGTACCTATTATCTAGGGTGTCTATAAAATTTTGCTCTGTTAAAAAAATATTTAAAAAATATTTCTAGTTTTAAAATGTAAGGGAATTTGCATTTCGTATTGCTCCTGTATTTCAGTATGGTTATACAAATACAAATACAAAAGATGACGACCAGCTACAGGCTCTAGGCCCAACTAGGCTGGTCCTAGTCAAATTACAATCCCAATAAAGATCCAAGGCCCTCTTAAAGCTATCAACTCCCTTACTCATAACAATCTCCTCCGGTAAGCTGTTCCAGGTACTCACAACCCTACTGAAATAGTAATTTTTCCTCACCTCTAGGTTTAGCCTGAGACTTAATAGCTTAAAACAGTGTCCCCTTGTCCTGCTTTCTAAACAAAAATTTAGCCCATCAACATCATTCATTTTGATAAATTTAAACAACTGGATCATGTCCCCTCTGACTCTCCTTTGCTCAAGACTGTACATCTTAAGCATTCTAAGCCTGGAACCATAATCTAAATCTGTAAGCCCATTTACTATCCTTGAAGCCCGCTTTTGAACCCTTTCCAGTGAATTAATATCCGATTTTACCGATTATTAATAATCGGCAAAGCGGCCGATTAATCGGTGCATCCCTACGTCTTATGTCAATTTTTTTTCTTAATGATTTGATATAGTGGCATGTGGTATTAGTGTTTATCGGCACGTCTTTAACCGTAGTAAAAATTTAATGAAACTTATAGCAAGCTCAATATGTGGCTACAATCCCTTTCAACTTAGAACTATTGGCAAATAAAAAAATAAAGTTCTTAAGCATCGTAATAATGTTAAAGCACTATACATAATCTTAGCAAATTGCACTCCCGAGGGTGTTGACAAAGAGAAGCATATTTTAAATGACTTCATTTAAATATTTTTGATACAAAAAGTTTGATTTGATTGACAGAGTAATCGCTAAAAACTGTATCTAAACCTTTAATAATAAATAATAGGACTCATTGAGGGCATCCAATCCAAAAAAGTAAGTAAAAATAAATAAAAAATGATGTAGAAAATGGTCATTTGTAATTACCGTATATAAATATTTTAAGCTAACTAATAATGAAAAAATGTCCCATCCATACGAATATACAAAAAATGAACAAAGAATCAGCACGATTTTTTTTATTTGATCCCAAGTTGAGCAATGCGTCAATTGTCATCCCTTTTATTTTTAAGCTGTGCGATGCAACTATTGTTCTTAGAATAATCAGACAGAAAAATGCATTTGTATTTCCGTTGAGATGGTAAAATTTTCGTGAAGAAAGAGTAGATTCGTTGTTAGATATTTTAAACCTAAAAACATTTAGTTCAATATTTTTTTAATATTCATTATTTTTAAAAATCAAACTGAAGCAAATTTTCCTATGGTTACATGTGCATTATATTTCGTGTGTAATTATTTTATGTTTTGCATTTTCATTATAGAGTTCCTCAAATTCTATCATATGTTTATTGCCACAATTCTATCATATATTTATTGCATTGATTTATATGCCACAATGAAAATCTCTTCTGTTTTTTAGATCTCCTACCATAAATAAAACAAAATAAAACCGGACGAAAAGATTCATTTATTTCTTTGAATAACGGTTTGTTGCAAAGTTTAATTATAAATGGTTAAAAACTTAAAAACCTTTATATCTTGAATGCACTACTCTTTGATGAATATAAAGGAATTCTAAACTTCATACATTAAATTAAGTAGATTACCCCTTTTTCAACAGTAATATAAGGTAGTATCCTGTCTTTTGTTTGCTTCATCAAAGAAGAAATAATTATTCAAGTTACCTAATTTAAGAAAAATATTTTTTTTTTGTAAATCCAGTTTTATGTAACTCACACACACAAAAAAAGCTTTATTCGGTTACATAACTGTTTTTATCACTGGAAATGAATGATTACCATTCTTTTTGACCTAATCAACTTGCTTATTCAGCGTAATTATCTAAATTTTATGTTTTGCTTATGCAGTTTTTGAGGGAAAAAATATCAAACAAGATTATATATCATTGGTGTAAAAAATGCGACCTATAAGATACAGATGGTGTAATGTCAGATAAAGGATAATAATTTATGCTAATGCATTGAGAGTGGAGAAACATAAAATAATGAAGGCTGCACAATGAGGTAAATTCCACTAACTAAGCTCATTAACGCCCATGTCGACTTTATAAAATAGTTTAACTTATTTTCACAAGATAACATATTGCTTATTAGTTGAGCCGGGATTATATGCAAATGCAGGTGTGATTTGCAAACGCATATTTTAGTCCCTTTTGACGTTAATGACACAAGATGCTTCTTTACGCCAAAGTGGTTCTGTAGATGTAGAGAGGATATTTTCAACTGTGGAAACGACATTAAATGGAAAAAGACCATTTTTAACACACACACACACACACACACACACACACACACACACACACACACACACACACACACACACACACACACACACACACACACACACACACACACACACACACAAAATGTAATTTATTGCAGTTTCAGTAATTAATATGCATAACACTTTGTGTGGCTCAGAGGTAGAAGTTGTGCCTCGAAAGCAAGAGGTCGCGGTTTCGATTCCCGCGAGGGCTCTGGGTGTTGTCTCTTTGCGTCGTAAATCTTTTGTGTGCTGTCTTTGTATGTTTACAGAGAAGTTCAGCCTCTCTCTCGAGGTAATGGCACCCACTCTTTGCGTATTGTTTGTAAAACTATGCACATGACGGAAAACAAATACTTTCTGCAGCAATGTGTGATTTCTTAGTAGATCCCTTAAGTTTTAAAACAGTGCTTGGAGTAAGCAAGATAACAATTCAAACATTTACAACCCTAATTTGCACGAAACGATGCAAAAAAAAAAAAAAAACATTTTACAACGATTAATTTTCTAAATATAGCCGATTTTAACATCATTCAGTGGGTTTTTCGCAAAATATTGCCAATAGCGCCAAATTAAACCCAAATTCAAGAAATACATTTTTTTCGCCAAATTTGTCGCCAACTGTCGATTAGTCGCCAAGTTGGCGCTAACACTCAGCGACCAAAAGCTTGCCGATATATCGCCAAGTAGTCGCGCCAATTCATATCACAAAGTCTGCATTGGAATTAACATTGACTTTCCCCTAAAAAGGGGTAAAACACCCCCTTGGGAACATTCAAATGCAACCACAAGAAGAGGTGCACAAATATACCCCCTTCAGAGCCTAAATACCAAACTAGAAGTTTTTACGGCATATAGTTTTTGAGTTATGCGACATACACACATACGCACATACATACGTACATACAGACGTCACTAGAAAACTCGTCGTAATTAAGTCGGGGGTTACTGAAAAGGATTTTTCGACTGCTTATATGTTGGTAGGTACATATACACTAGGGTGGGCCGAAAAAACACTTTTTTTTATTTCGAATTTGTAATAGCGCGGAAAAGTTGCGAATTATGAAGACAAAAAGAAGGAAAAAAAAATTATCGAAATCGGTTGATATTTTCCGATCGCGCATAAAGCCTAAAATTTGACAAAAAATGAAAAAACTTCATTTTCGCGATTTTTTTTTTAAATTTTTGAATTGGATGTTTTCGAAATGTAATAGCGCGGAAAAGTAGCTAATTGTGAAGACAAAAAGAAGGAAAAAAAAATTATCGAAATCCATTGATATCTTCCGATCGCGCATAAGGCCTAAAATTTGACAAAATTTGAAAAAAACTTCATTTTTGCGATTTTTTTAAAAAAAATTTTGAATAAAATGTTTTCATAATTTTTTCGAGCGGAAAAGTTTATAATTATGAAGAAAAAAAGAGGGCTTAAAAGGAGAAAAAAAAATTATCGAAATCGATTAATATCTTCCGGTCGTGCCTAGGGCCTAAACTTTGACAAAATATGAAAAAACGTCATTTTTGCGATTTTTTGTTTAATTTTTTGAATTTGATGTTTTCGTAATGCAATAGTTTGTAACGTTTACTAATATAACCTTAAAACATTGTGCTTTGATTTTGTTTTGGTCAGTTAATATCTTCCGGTTGCGCAATAACCCCAAAATATACCCTAAATAATAATAAAAAAAAGTTACATTTTTACGCGTTTTTGGTTTTTGATGAATAATTTTTGCGAAAAAACCGTAGTATTTTTTGAGACAGACTGACAATAATATAGAAAAATAAACTACCACAGGTTCAGTCGATGTTATCCAGTTGCGAAAAGCCTTAGAAACTCTCATGCGCAGACGTCGGGCAGCAATTCAGGCAACGTTGCTCGCCTGGCTACGGCTCTCTTCCACTCCATCGCCGCCTTCCTAGGACCATTTCAGCTGTCTGCCTATATTGCTTTTTCAGTCTGCGCTTCTATGTAGTAATCGCAGTGTACTATTATTTAGTTCAATCTATCTGTTTTGATTTTGAAAATCTTGCAGTCTTCTGTAATGATGTAGTTTCCTGCTGTGTGTGGACTCTGTGATTTAACAAAAAGTTACGTAATAACAAGACAAATACTCTAATAACAAGACAAATACTCTAATAACAAGACAAATACTCTAATAACAAGACAAATACTCTAATAACAAAACAAATATTTGGCTGCCCCACTTTTGGCACTCCAAAGAACTGCCATCAAACTAACTGCCTACTGGCGAAGACACCATTATTAATTTCTAGTGCCAAATTTAACCTTCCTTGAGTACGGCACCTAATGATGTCCTTGCCAGTGGACGGCTTGTTTGATAGCAGTTCTTTTGGAGTACCAAAAGTGGGGCAGACAAATATTTGTCTTGTTATTAGAGTATTTGTCTTGTTATTTGGTCCGGCAATTGTATAACTTTAAGTTAAAGCACCGAGTTCACACAGAGCAGAAAACTATATCATTACAGAAGACTACAAGAATTTCAAAATGAAAACAGCTAAATAATAATACACTGCGATTACTACATAGAAACGCAGACTGAAAAAACAATATATAGGCAGACAGCTGACGTGGTCCTAGGAAGGCGGCGATGGAGTGGAAGAGAGCCGTTGCCAGGCGAGCGACGTTGCCCGGATTGCTGCCCGACGTCTACGCATGAGAGTTTCTAAGGCTTTTCGCAACTGAATAATATCGACTGAACCTGTGGTAGTTTGTTTTTCTATCTTATTGTCAGTCTGTCTCAAAAAATAATACGGTTGTTTCACAAAAAATTATTCATTAAAAACCAAAAACGCGTAAAAATGTAACTTTTTTTTAATTATTAGTTTGGGTAATTTTGGGGTTAATGCGCGATCGGAAGATATAAAGTGACCAAAACAAAATCAAAACACAATGCTTTAAGGCTATATTAGCAAACGTTACAAGTATTGCATTACGAAAACATCTAATTCAAAAAATTAAACAAAAAATCGCAAAAATAATGTTTTTTCATATTTTGTCAAAGTTTAGGCCCTAGGCACGAACGGAAGATATTAATCGATTTCGATAATTTTTTTTTCTCTTTTTCATCCCTCTTTTTGTCTTCATAAATATCAACTTTTCCGCGCGAAAAAATTATGGAAACATCTCATTCAAAATTTTTTCAAAAAAAAATCGCAAAAATGAAGTTTTTTTCTTATTTTATCAAATTTTAGGCCTTTTGCGCGATCGGAAGATATCAATGGATTTCGATAAATTTTTTTTTCCTTCTTTTTGTCTTCACAATTAGCTACTTTTCCGCACTATTACATTTCGAAAACATTTAATTCAAAAATTTAAAAAAAAATCGCGAAAATCAAGTTTTTTCATTTTTTGTCAAACTTTAGGCCTTATGCGCGATCGGAAGATATCAACCGATTTCGATAATTTTCTTTTCCTTCTTTTTGTCTTCATAATTCGCAACTTTTCCGCACTATTACAAATTCGAAATAAAAAAAAGTGTTTTTTCGGCCCACCCTAATATACACGTGCTGACACGTCGAAAAAACGACTCAACATTCATTCGGGGGTGAGCAAAATCCAAATTTAGACCCAAATTTGAGTGAATTTCTTTTCGCAATCACAATACTTCCTTTAATACGTAAAAGGAAGTAAAAATAAAAGAAAAGTAATTCGGATGTGATAACTTTCTCGGCACGAGTTAAAAATATTATCTTTTATTTAAGAGTTCAGTACAGAAATTATCAGAGCACATTTTTTTTAATCGTTTTCAGTGCATAGGTTAGATATTTTCAGTATGCATGCATATTTTCATGCCTTTTTAGTACATATATTTTGGCTCTAATTACAAGGAGGCAGCTTTAGCTTTCAAGACACTCTTGTTCATTATAAATATAGTGGTTCTCGCGTCAGTCTTTCAGTATTCGTAATCTAGATTTCTGTCCGTAACAACATTACACCGTTGTTTTGCCCTCTTCGTAAAAAAAAATGTTTTGTAGCAGTATCAGATATGAAAAACTAATCTGTTTGTACGTTTTGGAACAATTCAAAGCTATATTTATAGAAACATATTTCGATTGTTTGACTGACTTCTAAAGCTTATACCTATTTCTCATCCTCATTTTCCTTCTTATAAAAATTTCTCTACTTTTGTTTTTTCTTCTGCTCTTAATCAGCACAACCAGTAAAAAAAAAAATCTGTTTTATTTTCATCTCTTTTCTCTAATGTCTTGTAGGATTAAAATAAAGTCCCATTTCAACTGTCATTTGAGAAGATAAAAGCAAAAATTCAGGATTTGTGAGAAGTAACATAAATATCTTCATCAAGTTTAATCCCACGCAATGCTAGATAAAAATGAAATGCGAATGTCATAAATACTGAGATATTTTCGGCACTTGATTTTACGCTCTACTAAATTCCTCATAGGAGTAGCTTTTCTTAATAAACATTAAACTTACTTAAAGACCTTTTTATCATGCGACGGGTATTTATTTGTGTCTTTGATACATAATCCCTGCAACGTCAGACTATTCCATTTGTTATAGTTGCAAATTTATCAACAAAAACTACTTTATTAGTTTTATAAATGTCATAGGAAACTAGTAGAGCAAATGAACTAAGTATAATGCTATTATGATGTCAATGCTATAGTTAAGGCTAAAGAGCTCTTTTTCCTCATGATTTTAATGTTAAGCCTATAGTTTAAATAAATAAATAGTTTAAAAACAAAAAAGACACGTTTTTGTTGCAATATGAAACTAGAAAGTAAAATTTTATATTATTGATTAGCAGTGGGTGGATGTATAACAGCTAAGAAAACTTATTTTTTTGGATTAGCTTAAAAATAGGGATGCACCGATTACTCGGTAGTACAGATTAATCGGCCATAATCGGTCAAATTTTGCTGATTAATCGGCGGAAAAAATATTTAAAAAAAATCAAAGCATACCTATGATAATTAAATTTAGTAACAGTAAAAAAAAAACATTTGCAAACATTACTGTAACATGCAATATGAAACTATAGCGGAACGAAATATTAAAAAATATAATCTCCATAGTTGATATAATTTTTTTAATAAATTAATTTTCTCAATTTGAATAAATATGTATTTACATGCAATATTCAAGCATTTTTCATGTGTCGATATTTTCTCCATTGCCATAGTTTTTTAGACAGTTTTATAATTTTTACAAAGAACAAGTTTTGAGATAAATGGAAACTAACAATTTAATTTAAGAATAAATTTAAATTAAAAGAGTTCTCCTAAATTAAGCAAACTCACAGCAATCTCCCCCTGGTTTTTATTTATGAAAATTAGCTTGAAGAAATTGGAAGAAATTTTGAAAGTATTTTGGAAAAGTTAGAGAAATGGAAAACAATAAATAATCTCTCAGTTATAAATTAATCACTAGTATTTCTAAAATCGAAATTGGTAAAAAAAAAGAAATGATAGAGAAATTGCTACTATTAAAAGTGATTGTTAATCGGCCGATTATGAACAGCCGATTAATCTGTGATCGACCTATTTGTTTATCGGTATATCTCTACTAGGGATAGAACATCTGACCAAACAAATTTCTTTGATGTAAGAAACAAAACGTGGGCGGCTTGATATAAGACAACTTAATTTTCTCATAGAAAGTTGTTAGCGTTTTGCAATGATACGGAATGTTTGCCAAAATATAAATGGAGAACACAACAAGCTATTTTTTACATTAAAGTTAGTTGTTTGGTCAGTTTTTTTATTCCTATTGTATTAAGCTAATTCTAAAGGAAAAAAAAAAAGAAAATTTAGCTATGGGACATTTTCTGACCGTTGAACAAACTTTAGATTCAAATAGTTTTTACTTTGTAGTTCATATTGCTACAAAAGCATTTTTTATTTTATAAAGTATTAATTTATTTATTTTATATACATTAGATGCAGAAGAAAGAAATAAAAACAAAATTTCTCTTGAGCTATATTTGCAATATTACTGCTCAAATTAATGTTTAACTACTGTACTGTATCTATTTATCAGTAAATATTTTGTAGCAAACTACACGAAACTACATTTAAGAAATAAAGCAGTAGTTATTCTGTCAATTCATTACCACTAACTAGCAAGCAAAAAGTTATGATGCTCTTAAATTTGTTTTGTGAGTTTTGAAGAAAAGCTATCTAGCATTAAAGCTTTTGTCCACAAAATATTTCATTTGTGTACTATCAGCACTTCAAAAATTGCCTTCCCTCTATTCTTTGACAAAAAAGTTTATAAAAGGCTTTTTCGTGGAACGGATGTAATTGAGATTCTCTGAAACTCGACTTTTCCATTTACCCATTTAATGTTGAAATAATCCCGAATTCTAGTTTCAAAAGCTTCATTCTTCCACTCAACCATCCAGAAAAAAAGGATTTCATTGCTGAAGAAACAGAATACATTTATAATACTTTTCTTGAAGATTTAGGTATGTGCTTGTAAATATAGTTTTTTTTCAAAGGACATATTTATTTTATCAAATTACTGCTTGTTTTTTAATGTTTCTTTTATAGAGTAAATTCGGTTTGATTTAAAGTGTTACGATACTATGACTTAAACGATGTATATTATACCTTTTCTATGTTTTAGTTTGTAATATAAGAGAATGCTTAACAGAAATCAAGTTTTATTATAAGGGAGACTGGATCCTTCTGATTCAGAGTTAAGTTAATATAAAGGCTTGATCTCATGAGTTTGTATGTAGCCAGAAAGAGTCCTGATGGGAAAGTAACAGACTAAGGCTGATTTGACGTAAGTAAGTGAGAGGACCTGCTTTTTGTTTAAAAGTTATTCTACACTGTTAAAAATTCAGGAAACTTTTATGGTAAATCTTACTCTGTAAAATGTTGCATTTACAGCAACGAAAATATTTGCAGTAAATCGTACCATAAAAAAGAAACGATTGCAGCGCCAGTTGATAAACCACGTGACTTACTGAGCAAAGCACGTAACACTCAATTTCTGTTCGCCATGTGTGGTCTCTTAGTCTCTTCGGGACAATGGATAGGGAAGCGAAGTGCGATAACCCCGTCTTGGCTTCGATCCTAGCTGCTCGCATCTTGCATTTTTTAGCTCTACTTTTCTGTGCCGTAAAATTTTACACTAAAATTGGACTTTACGGTTAAAGTTACTGGCAACATGGATGCCAATAACTCTAACCGTAAAATTTCAGGAAAATTTTTAACAGTGTAAAGTAATTGTCTTTTTTGCATAAGTTTTATGGTTTTCTTTCAACGATTGTATTAGGTGTTGCGGTAATTATATCATATTATGCAAGATGCTATTGCGTTACTTAAATAGTAGACACGATTTTACTTAGTAGAAGTTGCTTACATGCAAGGGTATTTTTTCATCGGTTTTTGAGTTTACGTAATGGCGCTGTTTGGGTGAAGTTGATATAATAGCCCTCTTTTAAATTGATTTTCGAAGTAGACGAAGTTTCTCTATTACTCGGGTAATAGGAAAGCGTAATTGGGATTGAATTAAGTTGGGTTGCCATCGTAATCGTGTTGCAAAAGGATTCAATTCAAAACCGTTGCAATTACTCATTCCTACTGCAAGAAAAAGGAAAGAGTGTCGATGTCGGGGGTCAACTTATCAGATGAGTACTATGCATAGCACATGGATTCAGTTGATACGTGCACTTTAATATAAATTTTTAAAATGCTTTGTCTTTCTCTAGAAGTGCTTAGAAACGACTAAAAGAACTAAAAATCAAGGAAACTCCTCTTTAAATAATGGAAAGAGAGTATTTTGAAGAAAATATCAATGCCTGTATCATATTAGTGGTAAGTCAGATTAACGTTTATCATCTAACTCGGATGAATGCTTCAAATATTTGATGAGGCTCTTCTTTGAAAACAAGTCTTGTTGCTTATTACGTCATCAAAAAACTTATCATTTATAAATCAATTTGACTAACTTTGGGTCAAGTTGATTTATTTGTATATATAAATATATATATATATATATATATATATATATATATATGTTCTTTTTATTTGTTTAAATTGTTTCGTAAATTTTCAAATATTTGTTAAAATTTTAATTTGTTCTTTTGTTGTTTTTTTCCAATTTACACATCTTTCGACACTTAAGGGACAATTTTTTAACTTCCAGATATAATTTGCTATTGATATTAAGCTGCTATTAAGCGCTTGTTAATTCGCAAAATAATAATTTTTCATCTTGCATATATATATATATATATATATATATATATATATATATATATATATATATATATATATATATATATATATATACATATATACACACAATTATGTCTACAAAGATTCTGAAATCCTTATTTGATAGGAAATGAGAAATAGTATCACATAACGTTTCGTTTTGGTACGTAACATTAGTAACAAAAATCAGAATGTCCGAAATTAAATAAAGGTATCAACTATGCCTGGTCTCCCCTAAACATTCCCTTGAGGTACATAATTAACATAGTAGTTTCTTTTATGAGGATTCTTACCTAGTTTTTTTGCTATTAAATAAACTATTTTTTTTCTTGACTACAAGATACTTAAGCGATTCGCGCAATCTTTGTTACCCTATTTAACCAAAATATTTTGAAATAAAATAATCTAAAAACACCAGACACTCTTTTTGATTATAATTTTTTCTTGCTCATACAGACACTTTATCGGCAACATCATTAAGCACTTAGTGAGTTTTTCCCTTTAATGGCATAGTTGCACACGTTGTACTGTATTCATTTTCCTCTTTTATGAGTGCCGTTTTGAAGGCTTCTATTGCAAGGTATTTTTTAATTAAATGTTTATTTATCTTCAGAAGGAAACTAAGGGACAGGCGAAAATAAAAACTATTAGCTACCACCAAGTTACATGCATCTCATAAACATAGAAGGTTTTCTTTCTGAGCAGCCTTCGTCTGCGATAAAAAGTTTCAGAGTTTCTTCATTGCATATTTATTAATTTCCAAGGTTTGTTGAGAATAACTTTTTTTCTGAATGATGGCGGTGTGAAAATTAGTTCATTCTTTTGAAATACTCATATTTATTCACTTCGTGAAACATTCCCAACATTTCAAAAAACAAAAAACATAATTATTTGATAGAAAAGTAGTAATAGTTTTGCATGAAATTTTATTTTGGTACATTAGTAGCCAAAAAAAAAAAAAAAAAAAATCCAAAATGTATCAACGATACCACTATCCATCACCAAAAATGTTATTTTGTGTTCAAAAGTAATCATCTCTTGAATCTTTTGTTTTACTAAAAACGAAAATCACCATGGAAAATTGAAATTAGCTCTTGTTTTTAAGATAAAGTCAATAAGGTGGTAAAATCTCACTAATGATCTGTTTTCTTCGGTAAGGAGAAACATGTTCCTTGGAGGAACCCGCCTTGAAATTTGACACCTGGTTGTGACAGGAAATGTCACTATATAAAAAAAATTACAATTCCAGGACGAGCAATGCGCAAAATGCTAGTCCTGCTGGGAATAATGAAGAACGTGAATGCTACGAATAGATGATTTGACAAATCTCCAGGTTGAAACCCCACAAGATACATTGAAAAAAAGGTTAAAACGTGAATTTTTAATAGAACTTTAAATGCGCAGTGATGAAGATCATTGTTTTTGATAAATAATTTGGAGTGGAAGATACATTTTTTTAGCAGCAAAGAAGACGTTAACTAAACAAGGCTGCTCAAATAAATCCTACAGAAGTTCTCTGACCATGAATGCAATATGTCTCTGAAATAACAATTTCTCCTCGCTATTTTGCCAAAAAAGTGTGGAGCTATGTGCGACTAGCATGGGGAAAAGTATCTCTAACCCAAGTTGCACACTTCGTTTTTTAAAGGTTGTAAAATGGTTATTAACGTTGTAACAACCGCTTAAAAACGTTTATAAAACGTTTAAAGGTTATTTGTGCTACCTGGGAAGATATCTCTGAAATTCAATGCAGATATTAGGGTCATTAAGCTAAATCAATGCTTGTCAAACACTGCTGGATTATTAAAGGATATAATCCTTTGACGCACAAGAAACAATCGAAAATGAAGCGTTTAGAGGGATAGGATAAAAAGAGCAGCTCGTTTCTTAAAAATTAACATTGTTCAATGAAATGGGACCTATCTTGTTACATTTGTTGCACAGAATATATTTTTTTCTGCTTAACATCACCTTGAAATCAATGGATGGTTATTATGATTTTTTTTCCAGTGGGCCTTAGTGTATGTTATGAACATGAGTTAATAATAATAATAGCAATAATAATAACAAAATAAAAAATTAGCCTTTTTTTGCCCCAAAATTAGTAAGAATCGACTATTTAAAACCATAATAATGACAAAAGTTTGTTTTTTGTTAACCAGTGTACCCGGTTTCCCCTACTTGTTTTTGAATAATTAATAATCTAATTTATGCATTAACGCGCTTGTTTTGTATTATTTTACTTTATCACCCAAACGTTACGTCCCCCCACGTTCCAACCTGGAACGTTTAAAATGCAGCCACAACTAGTTATATTCAACTATTTGACATTAGTGATTGATTGTGGGCCTGATATAAGAACATGGATTGTTTCAAAATCGTACACATCCTCTAAATACATCATTAGCCACGTAATAACAGAACTAATGATGCTGGAAATACTCTAGATCACAATCCTATGAAATGACTATCAAATAAATTCGCTGTTAATACTCCGATAGAATTAACCATGTTATCACGTTTGATTGGCTCCTTTCTGCCATTTCTCTACCCGAAATCCCTTTACTACGCATTAACCCTTGGGCTTTTGGGCTAATGCTCTATTATTCCTGGGAGATAAATAGAACATGTCATTGTGTCAATTATCTGCTTGCAGTCCTGGCATATCTACAAAGAAAGAATCAGCCAGTAGGAGTTGTTCAGATAGTCATAAGTAGTTTTTGTTCCAAGCAAATCAAGGGACAACTAAATTTGAATTGCATCACAGTGCTTTTTTAGCCCAAGTTTACGATTGTCGTTAATTTGTCTTCACATATAACGATGTCAGCTGTTCATATCTTAAGTTTATTGGATAATAGAGTCGATTGAGGGAAAGTGGAAGTAAAATAGATCTTTTTTTTTTTGATAAGTCCTTCAAAGCAAAATATTAAAAATTTATGATAATTAAACTACTCACGAGATTTATACGCAATGAATTAATTTAGAATAAGCACAAAATAAAACTATTTACTTTTGCTGTATTGTTCATTCTGAGGGATGCACTTATAAGTACATATTTCGATATCCGCACTATCCCCTATGTTGGACCAAAGTAAAGGTATTTTAAAAATAGTGTATTTAAACAACAATGTGTAAATATTTTTTTTGATATAAAAATACAGTGAAATAATTCTACCTTTATTATATTTGAAGGTACAAATGCAAAAAAAAAATCCGTATTATCTAGTTAAAGGGATAATAATGTTAATGGCTGTCAAAACTCGGTTTAATTAGTATGCGACGTTCTTTGCTGTACGCTACATTCTAACCTAAGCAAAATTTGCCGGTAGCGCCAAATTTTGCCTAGCTTGGGAGCAAGTAGGAAATTTTCGCCACGTATGATTTGAAAAAAAAAAAAAAAAAAGGTGCGAACTTGCGTGTATCTTATCAATTTTTCGCCTTGCCGATTTATTCTCTTGTAAAATAATGCTAAACAGAAAAACAATATATAAGTGAAGCTTTAAGATCGAAGTCAATTTCAAATGAAACTGAATCTTATAAACACTAAATTTAGCAAGATTACAACGAATTAACTACATAGAAATATAAAAGTAAATCTGTTTATGAAACCATTTACAGTATTATACAGGGATTAGCTAAGTATAACCATGTTCTCAAACAACCCACTTCAGAAAAAAAACAAAGAATAATTCTTCATCTAGAGGTATATCTATGCTTTAGATGTCTACTAAACGCCTGTACTAAGATTAATTGTTTTTGTCAGTTCCGACCAGTCATTTAGGGGGTCAATTGTCCCCCTTGGTTTTGAGAAATCAATGTATGTTCATATTAGTGGGCGTAGTTTAAATTGTTTTCTCGATGACATTGCATTATGTTTGTACCCTTTGCCCCCTTCCCTCAGGAAAAACTTGAAATGGTTGGCCTGCATCAGTTATTATGGATTATAGCAGAAAGTTTATCAGCAGCTTTATTCACATACCATTTACAATGAGCATAAACAAAGATTTTTTAAACATTTAACTTGGTACCAGTTTTTAAAACTAAAATTAAAGTGCAATAATATCAAGATATAGATTTTTAAAAGAATTAATTAGATATCTTAATTAAAAATAAAAAATGGGTGGTTTTAACGTTATACCAATCTCACCCCATTTGCCTCTTTTCCCCCAACAACACACCATCCATTAGGTTTACCTAAATTACTACCACTCTCTTATATTACTAAGCGCGGACTGACTTGTTTCATCATACAAAATTACTTTTGCATAGAGGACCATGATTAGTTGATTGCGTCGCGACGTGATCTATTCCCCTACAACTGAGGATTCGTTCTCGCAGGCAAAAAGCTCTGTTTCTGGAGGGTCAATGTCAAGCCCAACTCCCCTCCCGCTACTTCTACGAAATCCGACCAGAGAAAAAAAGCTGCATTTGAATGAACAGCAATCTTTCCTGTCTCGTACAGTTTCTGGTTTCGCAGGATATTTCAATCTACACTAATTTTTTTAGCCTGTTTTTCTATTACCACGAGAGGACTTCCTTATTTCCTTACCAAATTTCATGATTTAAATGCATTTGTAGCTTTTTGTATCGGCTATTGACAAAAAATAGGCTGACTTTTTTGTATTAAAAAACCGTTTTTTTTTCAGTTTTTTCCCTCATTACTTCAATGAACAGCATCCGATAACTAAGAAGCAGTGGCTCGGTTGGATAGAGCGTTGCACTAGAAACGCAAGGATCGTAGGCTCTATCCTGCTATGGATTTCGTCGCTTTTGATTGAATTTTTTTCACCAGTTAATTTCGATCCAAATTTCGAAGAATATCTAATCCAAATTTATTGTCAAATTTTAAACCACGGTTGTACTGTTGCATTAAAACCAGAAAAGAAAATATTCATTTTAGCATTATAATTTAGTGGCTAGATCCATTTGGTGGCTAGACCGTGAATCAAGTTGTTCTTTTAAATATTTTTTTTTTAATTTACCTTCATGTTTCTCTTTTTCCCCCAATATTTACTTATTTTTTAAAGTTTAAAGAACAATAAAACTAAAATTGTTTAACAATAATGACACTAAAGTAGAACTATCTGACCTGCAAGAAGCATTTGCGCTTGATATAAGTAATTCAAAATGCGATTTTTTTAAAACTAATTTTTCAAAAACCCGGCACAAATTGCATTGCTATTTTCCACCGATTTAAAAGAAATTGAAATGACGACTCACTTTCGTAGTTTTATAAACTGTTCTCACAAAAAAAGGGGGGGGGGGATCCTTTAAGAAATTTTAATAATTTAGTATTGGTACAATTTCTTAAAGAATCCCTTTTTTTGTTGTTGAGATAACAGTTTATAAAACTACGAAAGTGAGGCATCATTTAAATTTCTTTTAAATGGGTGGGAAATAGCAATGCAATTTGCGCCGGGTTTTTGAAAAATTACAATTAAAAAAAATTCGCATTTTTGAATGACTGAAATCAAGCGCAAATGCTTCTCGCAGGTCAGATAGTTCTACTATAGTGTCATTATAAAATTGTTAAACCATTTTGGTTTTGTTATTCTTTAAACTTTAAGAAATAAGTAAATATTAAAAAAAAAAAAAAGAGAAACATGAAGGTAAATTAAAAAAAAAATATTTGAAAGAACAACTTGATTCACGTTCTAGCCACCAAATGGATCGCCATTTTAAATTTAAAGCACAGTAGGCGATGTACTTTTCTTATTGACGTTTCTAAAACGTCAATTATCAAAATTCTAATTGAGGCTTTAAAATTCATCATCTGCCAAAAAAGAGCAGCAAGATACATGCGATTACATTTTTTCTTTTTTTTTTTAAACAAAGCGCTAGTATACGTTTCCAAAGAAGTAATTTATTTCTAGCTTAGCAAAATATTTTGCTCGTTAAATTTTAAGATCATAATTATAGAAAAAAAAACATTCCTTTAGCTGCTAAGTCATCAAATTTTAAAGTATAAGCTATTATAAGAAAGTATCAAGTTACACAGATGTTACAACATGAATCTTAAAGTATTAACATGGTTTGAACGTATAGAATTTACAGAGAAACTATTTTTCTTTTACTTTTTGTTTTCGATAACATAGTATGTAATTGGAGATTCAACTAATTTTTGATAAAAAATGAATCACCCTGCATTTTAGAATTATGAAGAATTACTTCCTACTTTTGCTCCTTAAAACTTATTTTTCCTCGACAAACATGCAGGCATTAGGCAGTTTCCTTCCATAGTATGCATTCATTATCCATTGAACACAAAATTTTATGGTTCTGCTTAATTCCTTTAGTTTTAAAAATACTTCTTTTCCGAACAATTATTATTTTTTGGTAAAAAAATATTTCAAAACTTAAGTATTGAACTTAAGTATTGAACTTCACTGCACGATTTTTTATATTTTCCTGAAAAAAATTACATGTTACTTTTAAATAACCAAGAGTTCAGGAAAAATGAAGAAAAAAATTAATCTTAAAATTTGCACCAAAAATGATGTTTTAACTGTTTGTTCTACATATGCCACAAAGCACATAGTATGTGCTTATATTGATAAGTGTAACAATCTACAATGTGTTTTGTGCCATAAGTAGAACAAACAAATTTTTGCCACTAAGTACAGCATATATATTTAAACATATTTAGAACAGAGGAAATAATGACTAAGCACACTTTTTAACGTAATGCAGACGGTCTATTTTTCAAAAGCAAGAACTGTAATACCTAGACTAGTGCAACCAACTAGTGCATAAAAATCACACTAAACTGTTATAGCAATGTTCCAGAAGGGGCACAAAGCTCAGTTTAACTGTATTTAAATATCAGAGAAATATATGAGGTTTTTTTTGGTTTGTGCCTGATCAGGCACACCGTGCAGTGAAGGGTTAAATAAACTTTTTGGAAAACGATACTTGATTTATCTTTCGAAAAAAGATAATTAAAATGTAAGTATTGTAAGAAAAATGAGTAAACCAAGAATTTTCATATAAACATCACATACACACACACACGCACAGCAAAAAAAAAAAAAAATAACGAACTAAATATGCATTGCAACGTTACCCCATACTTGTAAGTCCACCATTGTCAATAACGGATTTCCTATATTTTCCATTTGTCTACAAACTCAAAATTTCTTTCCGCAACCTCTAATGTAAGTGCAATCATTATTGACTATTATTTATCCACACTATAACCTAAGAGTCTAAAATCTTCCAACTTAGTATAATACATATCTAAGTCTTGGAAATTAAACGTTATCGGCGATGAAAATTTTATTTTGGATTAACAAGTCTGCTAAATTAAACAATTCAGTAGAAAGTTTTTTCATAACTTAGGGACCGACTAAATTTATTTCCCACTAGCAAAAATACCCGGCGTTGCCTGGGCCAGTAAAAATACTGAGAAATAATTTATAATCGCCTTTTTTTTTCTCCTAAACTAAAAGAACTCAAAACGTACCGCTTTGACGATTTAAAATGTCGCTAAATTTGCGGTAACTGTTTTGGGATACCTAGGATAACTTTGCTCCTTTCCCTATTTTATGAAAATATGCTTAGGTATTATAAAGTCAGTAATTTTTGTCAAAGAAAAATTGTCATTTAATGCTGAGAAAATATTACTGACCATGAAATGACGCTAAAAGTATTTGTCCTAAGTGATTTCGAAATTAGTAGGGAGCATTTGACAATTATTTGTGCGAAAAACACAAATTAATGGTAGTTTTAGTTTTGGGGTTTGATTAATTTCGTATGCGGATTACTTTACGCTTTGACGTAAGTTTTAAAAGTTTATTAATGACAACGTACGGAATCGGCCAAAAAAAAAAAAAAAAAAAAAAACCCTGAACTTTTCTTCAACTGTGGGAATATTATCTCGATGATTAAGATTTTGGCGCAGTTTACAAATATCAGACAACAATCGTTTTATTTTAGTTATATCGTGTAAGAAGCAAAGTATTATTACATAGTCTTTGGCGCCAAAACTGGCGTCCGTTGAAAAATTACCCATAATCTTAGTTATAATATTCTTGCAACAAATTCGGCAAGATACCTGTTCGATTGGATTCTAAGTGACCAATTGTAAGTACCCGCCCAGTCAGCGCAAACAAATTTTTAAAAATACCGTAAAATTGTATTTTTTATCCGTTACCCGATTAAGCAGGACCGACAAATTTACGAAACTTGTGAAAATAATTGATACAGTGAACAATTTACTAATAAAGGAATACAATTTATTCTAAAAAAATAATATTTTCACGCAGCAATGCACATTAAGAAACACATTGCTTAAGGATAAATATTCTACTTACACAACTAAGACTACAAAACGTTTTAAATACAAATCCTGGTAAAAGCCTGGATATTCCCCATGAAGCTGGAAAAAAAACCTTCATGATTTGACTTGAGAAAAGATTTGAACATTAAATACGGAAAGAAGAAATGATGCTCGCAATTTTAGCTTGCGACAGGGAGTTGAGATGATACACTAAATACTGAATTAGTTTGTTGGAAGCCTTCGCGGATTTATGCGAAAAATGTGCTTAAATTGGAATGAAAAAAGCGCTACTGATCGAACTTTTTCGAATATCTTTAAAATTTATAGCCTATGTGTTATTCTGATGTGTAAGCTACATTATGGTAAAAGTTTCATTAAAATCCATTCAGTAGTTTTTGCGTGAAAGAGGAACAAACATCCATACATCCATCCATACATCCATCCATACATCCATCCATCCATCCATACAAACTTTCGCATATATAATAGTAGTAAGATGTAGTTGTATTGTAAATAAATACTTGATTAAATTTTATAAAAAGTTTTTATGTATTCTTATTTGATACTTTGGCAGTGCATCCTACAGGATACACAATTTATAAAACCGATTTTCTTTTCATTTTTTCCCATGAAATTTTTTTAACTATATAATATTTATGCATTTTACCCCAAACAAAACTAAAATAAAAAAATGATGTCAAATTTTTTAAATTTTTGATATGTGCCAGAACTAAGGGTTAATGTATTATAGTGATTTTTTTTAAACTTTTCAAAAGCTTTCATCCAGCACTTTTTTCTTGAGATCACTGAAGAAATGTCATGTTATATTTGGAAGAATTTATTTTTGCTTTTTCAGCCACACAATGCCATTTTTTTCTCTTCGTGCTCTTTGCTACATAAAAATACTAGGTTGCCGTCTCGCATGAAAACTCAAGCTACGAAACGCGCCATTTATAAATTATAGCGGTTAAAGAAAGAAATTGAGAGTTTTTAGTTACAAATGGTAATGAAAATTTAATTGTATGTTGAAAATCTGACATTTATATATCATATTTGTTTTAATGTTAGAATGTAGCAGAAGTTTTTTAAAACATATAAAAGACTGATGGTCAACCTGAATGCTTGAAATCTGATTTCCTGTCTTCTGTAAAGGACACAAATTAACTGCAAAAAGCTTTTAAGGGAAAACATTCCCGAAGTTTTGACAAGTGAGATAAAATTTTTGATATATTACATTAGATAAATTCGGTTATACCAGAAGTTATGGCGACGCATGACAAAACTTTTAGCTATTTCTGTCAAACACATTCGCAGAAATTCCAAAGAAAAGATATATTACATATCAAAGAAGAATGGGTCACCTAAAGTACTGAGAAAATGTTATCCTTTGTTCTAGTTAAATAACTCAAGTGAATGCTGCTTCTGAAAGAGATTGGTAATTAAGATTAAGGTAGGAGGACAAAAAAGCCTCCCCCCTTTGCGAACTATTTCAGCTTTTAAACTAAGTTTTCTTCCGCTGTAAAAAATATGCTAAAGTTTCCAACATTATGGAGCTTAGAGTTCATTTCCAAAATACTCTTGGCTATATTTTATTTTCTTTGCAGAGCCAATTATAAAACTGCTACTTTTATTAACTTTTAAAATGAGAAACTCGGAAGTTTTATAGAATATTGTCGAGCAGGGCTTCTTATTTTTTTGTTAAAGAAAAATTTAATTTGCATATCTTAAATACAAAAGGTTACTTTCTAACGAACTGTTATGAAAGAAAGAAAGGACTTTGTTTTTGTAATTAAATAAAGTGCATAAAGAATAAATATATATATGCTGAAATAATTTTACACAAATTCATACTGAACAATTTCATTATTATAAGAAGCATGCTTTTCATGCCGTTCTTAGCTTTGTTCATACCTAAATAAAAGTGAATGAAAAATATAAAAAATAGCGAATAAATGTATGCAGTTTAAAGTAGTATACATAGCAGAGTTTATCTGATTTTCTGAACGAAGCAACAACCTTATAATGAGTGTAATATTTTATGAGTTGCAGTAGAAAGGCAAAAATCGAGTCTATAAAGAATAAAAGCTACAGTTGGAAATTTTCGATAGCCACACATGACTTCTGAAATCTTCTTTTGCAATGCAAACCTATAAGAAAGAAGGATACTTCCTAGAAAAAAAAAACCACAAGGATATCTGGATTGATCAATGAGCAAAATTTTGCTAAAGGGCCATTCCATGAAAAGTGAAACCAATTGATCAAAAATTCATATTGAAGTTATGTTGCTATGTTATGCATCATTTTAAAGCTTAAGATGTATATTTTAAGAATCCTGCATTGGTTTTTTGGTGAGAGTTAGAATAATACTTGTTTTCTTAGTTGGAAGTACGGATATTCACGAACTTGTAAAAATCAGAAAAAAGAACACATGTTCAAATGCATTTCTCATCGAAAAATAAAAACAAAAATAACTACTTGTAGCACAATTTTAACTACTAAGACGGTACTATAATAATATGCATTCATTAATTTCTTTTGAATTGATCTAAATGGTGTAATTGAAGTTTGAAAAAAAGAAGTTTTATGTTACGTCTGTAACAAAAAAGAAGCAAAAGTTGTCATTACGTCCTAAAAAAACAAAATTAAAAAAAACCCTTAATGGTCCTTTTGGCAAATTCTCAGAGTAATTGCCTACCATAGTTAAACATATTGCAACTGATTTAGTTTTTAAATTAATGCTGTTACAGACGTAACATTTCGGACATAACAAATGGCTCTATGTAGCAAAAGTAAATTTCCAATTAAATAGGTAAAAAGCACAGGATGAGCAATACATGTATATAGCATAATATGGTACGAGTACTAAAGTTTCTGGTATTCTGATTTTGAAATTTTTAATTATGTCGGCATGTAATTCAAATTTATTTGCGAAAATGCCGTTCGAATTTCGAAAACGTCGGACGAAAAAGGACACATTTTTTCATTCATTCAAAAAAAAAAAAAAATAAAAAAAAAAATAAAAAAAAATTATCAAAATTGACCAACTGTCACCAAGGAGGATAAATTTTAGTTTGGTACTAGTATTCTGCTATATCATCCAACATTTTCAAATTTTTAAGTTCTCCTAAGACCAATCTCCTGATTCTAGGGAGGAATTTACTTTTCCCGATTTTTTTATGTAGCAGCCCCATTATGCATTAATTTTAAGAATACAAATAAATAAATTTGTGTGAAGGCCCTTCTAAACTTTTCTTGTGTCAATCTTTCTTGGAAATAATTGTTTTAAGATGCATTAATTTATTGTTACATATTGACATATCGGCATATGCTCTCAACTCCCCCAGACTTACCCAAATTTTCTAAAACTGTTACAGTATAACTTAATATATTCAAATAATGTGTTAATTAATGCTACTGTATTGTTTTAGAACAAAAATCTTTGTTTATTCCTGCTTTAAAATACTGTTTTCTACTTTCAAATCATAGATGTTACGTCTGTAACACCACTTTGTTTCGTCCGTAACAAGTTTATGAATTTTTTTCACAAATTCGGCAGTCAAAATCCACACAATCTTTATGGTTTTAGAAAGCTTGAAGTCTCTAGAACACGTATTAAAAAAAAAGTTCAAAATTTCCGTATAATTCAGAGGAATATTGTAAGTTGTATGACATAGTCGAGTTTTTGCTGTTTTGTGAATTACGTCTGTAACAGGCAGTTTTTAATTTCTGTATTTTTTTGTAATTAAGCAATCGGCACGCAAATTTAATGTAGCATAGACATCATCAAGTTACACTACAGGAAAAAAAAATTGAAGACTTTCATCAGCCCAAACCAGAATTATTTGTGTTCAAAGTCTGCGATTGTTACGTCTGTAACGATGGAATTGCCCTAAAGTCTTTTTTTTAACTGGCACACAAATTAATGTACTGCCGTTTCTCTGTAAACTTGTAATTGGCTGTCCGGACTGAGCATTTTAAAAATAATAAAATGTAATAAAGCAACAATCCCTCTTAGTTCAAATAAAGCACTAAAACTTTGCATCACACTTATATTTAGAGCTATAATAATTTATTATTTCTTATCGAAGTCCTAAAACACAAACCCCTGGCTTTCCCGAGCCTATACTCTAACATTTAGCTCGTTTTTGTGAAGAAAAAATAGAAAAACACTGGACACACTTTTATGCGCAAGATTCTCAGAAAAACTAAAAATGTAGGATTTCTATCTGTCTCTGAGATCAGATGTAGCCTAAATTAGAATTAATGATCCATTATTAACGGCATTCTGAGAAAAGGAGAAAAAATTTCCTCGAATTAAAAAAAAAAATCATTTCGCGTTTGTTCACAAGAGGACATAGCTCTTACTTCATGATAGTAGTTATATTAAGTAGCCCAAGTATGAATACAAATAAAGTTTAGAAGAGATCGAGTCTAAATAAAAAGTTTAGGAGTTCGAAAATAAACATTTGCAAAACTTTCTAATTGGCTTTTGGAGTCAAGGAACGTAACAAAAATGCACTTCATTTCAACATAAGTAGTTAATAAATTTCCACAATTGTAAAGTTTAAATAATCTCCAGGAAAATCCAAATTATGTTTTGGAATTTCTTTTAAACTAGAGTAATTTCGCTTCTTACTTGATAAAATCATCTTTGGTAGCTAAAATAAAGCAATTTCATTCAGTCATTTAAGTAATATTTCCTATGGATTTGTGTTCTGAAATGTAAGACTACGTTTGAGAAAACGAAGAATTCATTTTTCTATACTTTATGTCTTCAACATTTAATTGGTATGCAGAATTTCATCTCTAAATAACGAGTTCGTTGACTTTTGACTTTTTTTTGGAAATATGTATTCATTAAAGGGGGCCGTCCACAAACATGGTCATGGTTTAAGGGGGAAGGAGGGCTTGTGCAGTTCCGACTTCGCAAAAAGGGGACGACAGGGGATAACATGTAGAGTGAAATAACACATTTTTTTTTAAATAACTATATTCTAGTTAACGAAACCATACGTGTTGCAATTGGCAAGGAGAGGATCTATTGAATTATGACATTTTGGGAGGAAGGAGGGGGAGTTTTGAGTTCAAATTTGTTGAAAAAAGTGACATCATTTAGGAACAGCCGTAAAAAGTTTTTCAAATTCCTTTATACATAGCTTAGAAATCAGTTTATTATTTTTCTCCCTTTTATGATTTTTTATAGAATTGTAAATTAATAGAAAGTAGGCATAACCTTTTAATTTATACTGAAGATAGAAAAGATATGCGAAACGGCAGATTGAGGTATGGTGTTTTTTAAAGCTGAGTATTTTTAAAATTCTGTATTTCAATGATACAGCACCATAATGTAATGATTCAATGATGTGATGGTTAGGTAAAATGGTTTTAAATGTTAATTTTCCAAATATGCTAAAGTAATGTTACAACCCAGCACTTTACTTAACCACCCATCATCTGGAGAGGAGCATGTAAGGTCATTAAACTTTTAAAAACAAAATTTCTTCAGTGTATCATCTTTAAACAACGACTACGTCTATACAACTGTTTGGAATCGTGCGGAACTCTCGTAATCTCTTCTATACGGAAGTATTTTTTACTCATCAACAATTTTGTTTCAAAAATCACCAACAGTTTGGTAATAGACTACAAGCTCAGCTTCACTCTTCCACGTCGCAAATCCGGGTTCGATTTCCGAGTCGGACATGGTCGATTTAGCCTTTCATTCCTTCAGTGGATAGATAAGAAGAGTCCCGAGCGTGTTTGGGATTTAAACTCTGAGTGCTCCGCTTTCAATTGGCAAACTTATCAGAACATCTGCTCTTGCACCTCTAAAGTCTTGAAACTAAAATGGGGACAGCAGGCTCCAAAATTTAGTTCGTGGTAAAGTGTCTGTTGCTTATATGCATCCCCTTTGCTCTAAACATTATTGATTTAATAAAGTGGATAAATTAATAAAGCTGGATTTTGTTCTGCCTTTGACGATATTATTCATTAACGTGGTTGATTGAGTTATAAGCACTGATTAAATTAAGCGGCTTGCTCTGTAATAGAGTTTATTTCTGTTTACCCTGCATTTCCTTTTACTCTAACTGAGCCTATGACATTTAAATTTGCTGAAAAATCTATACACAATAAAAGCAGTTATATGCGTGTTCAAACTAAAGAATTACCATGAAATAATAAGGTTCATCATTTGAATCTTCTATAGAAAATCGGAATAAAATGTCTAATTCAGAAGTTCAAAGGTAAACGCGGTTTAATGACTTACTATTCATACCAAAAACTATTTCTGTAATAATTGTCAGAAGAATAAATATTTTGTTGGTTCGGTTGTCATAGTACTCGTTACAATAAAAATAAAGGCATTCGCTTAATATCCCATTTAAATTTTCTTTAATGCGACGAATAGTGGTTAAAATTCAAAGACTTGATTTCGCCACGTGTTTCAGATATGCAGTCCTAACCAGAGGAATGTTTCAACCACAATTTCACGAGTAAATGAGGCGGAAAGTGGAGTAACAAGTGTTGGTTCGTTAGCTTAATTTCCGTTTCATGTACCAACTGAAACCTTTTAGAAAAGTAGACAAAAGGGAGAAATTGAAACACTCATTAAAAAGCAACAAATATCATTGATTGCGATTTTGTATGAAGCTATGTGTATAATAAGTTGCTTTAGAGCCAAGAAGATGCCCATTTCTAGGCGTATTCATTACAACTTTTAAAGGGGAAAAATTTCCTAATTACAGTTTTTAATTAAATATAAGGGAATTTAATTCTGAGGTTAACAGTCTCACATAATGTTTCCTGGTTATAATAGAGGATTTACGACACAAAACTACTTAACAAAAGGCTATTGTCGAGTTTATGCACGAAAGAACAAAGAACAGGTTTATCTCTTTTTAAAATAAATTGAAACTTTGAAATTAAAAGAAAATTCAACAAATATATAAGTAAATATTTATCTTTTGTGGTTTTTAGAAGCACATTTTGGTATTTTACATTTTATAGCAGAAATAGTCCCGGAGAATCGTGGGAAGGTCACCAAACTAACTGGATGGCCAGAACTAACCCCCTAAACTCCTTGTAAATACTACATTTCTTATGTTCCTTTGATTGTCGTTTAATTCTTTTCATTATGTTATTATTTTATTTATTTATTTGTTTGTTTGTTTATTCATTTTCTATCTGATGTTCCTTTTTGAATTCGTACTAGTTCTGAATTCGTTCTCCGTTCGTTCGTTCTCTGAATTCTGTTTTTGCTATCCGACTTTCTCTTGTGTGATAACTGAGCTTTCTTAAATGTATGGATTCCTTTTTCCAATAAAGCCTTATGTAACAAAGCAACACACATAATAGCAGTGCTAGAACTCCCTCCAAGAATGTGATAAGATATACTATGAAATTTTTTCCAAATAATTTTTTGTTTGAGTGCACATTCTTAACGTTTCCCTTTCAAATGAAAATAAGTAATTAAAGATTTATTGCTGTTTATTCTTAGAAATATGAGTAGAAAAAAAAATTTGAACAAACGCTTATGTTATGAATATTGTTACACTTGGAAATTTTATGAAAAGTAATCTAACATATTGTATTCCGATTATTCTATTCATCATACGATCTGAGCTAGTTTAGTTTTATTTACAACTAGCCGGGTACCCGGCCCTGCCCGGGTTTCTGTGGGTGTAGGGTGGTTTAGTGAAAAATATAAAATCCTTAAAAGGCAATAAATTTCATGCTTACTCCAGAGAAGCTTTGGTTCAAAATTTTCATCATGATTACTATTAATATTGTTGTTGCGAGGCAACCAAAATTTTGCAACAATGGGTTGAAAATTTAATCATTTAATGGGGAAATTACATGAAATTTACTATTTTCCATAATAACTTTTTTAAACTAAGCTTTTTATATATAAATTATAGCTTATCCTGCTCCCTGTTACTGTAGCTATCTACGGTGAAAAAATGGTTAAAATCGGTCCAGTAGTTTTGAAGTTTACCCCGGACATACGCATACAAAAGTAGTCTTTTATGTACATAGATAAGCCAAAGAGTTTCATGAAATCCAATTACGTGAAATGTATGTCACGCAACCACATCAAGGCACAAGGTTTTCACGCAATCCTGTCAGGTCGAAAAGTGGCCACGCACTTATTTATTGGGTTTACATACAAGTTTAAATCTGTTTCATAATTTTAGAATGAGAAGTGTATAACTTTTGGTGCAGCATTTAATTACTAATTTTTTTTAGCTTGTATTGATTAAACATTTAGGGTGAGTTCTGGTAAGTGCGTCCACGGGGTAAGTGCGTCCACTGGGAATTATATGAACACTGTCCTGAAATGGCTTCTGCAACACATCGACTATGTTAAATAACTGTCTAATGATAATTTCAATAGGTAGAATTCAGGCCTGGATTCAATAGATGAAACACAATCAGAGACAACTTAAATGTCTTAAAAAATACTCCAAAGTAAAGATTGATAAGGTTTTGTTTCAGTTTCTCTTGTAGTCATACCAAGCAATTGAAGTCAAGAAATGCAAGTTGTTTCTTTTGAGTAATAGCTACTAATAACATACATGGGGTATTTTGATCAAATACTCTAACTAAAATTTGTTTATATGACGGTACGCACTTTCCCTTTCTTTAAAGTAAGGTGGGGGTAAGTGCGTACCATTATGATGGGGGGCAATTCCATGGTGTCGGACGTAAAAAACGAAGAAATATTTTTTAGTTTTAGTTCCATTTATCAAATATAAACTGAATAGAAATGATTAAGTTGGTATTCAAAATACTCGCTACATCATAATGAATAAAAAATCATGTTAGTTTTTTAAAATAGATCTCTTAAATAGAAATTAAGAAGATTTAAAGAGTTGGTGTCGGACGTAAACGCACAAATAGTAAAATTGGAGATTCACTTAAAATTTACTGAAACTCTGCGAATTGGCTTACCTTTTAATTTCAAAAACAGCTAAGATCGATAGTATACTTATGATTAAAGCATATTTTACAGTTTTTTAATTATATTGTTTTGATTAAAATGAACTTGGAACTACTTTTACCTTGGTGTCGGACGTAAATTTGCGGTGTCGGACGTAAATTTGCGGTGTCGGACGTAAACTCTTCGAATTGGACCTAAACCGTTATTCTTAAATGCAATGATTACAGTTTTAAATAAGAAAATTAGCTTAAATTTTATTCCTAGGTCACACATATTATTTTTTAACATTTGAAAGGGTTCATCAAATTTAAACTGCCCCCTTTTTCCTGTTGGGATCATTGGACGAATACGTTTATAATGTCCCGTAATTTGTAAAATATTTTGTCCTCAGTTCTTGGCCATTTAAAATAACCTTTAGAACTATGCATAACTGATACTACAATGTAATTTTTTTGGTGATACATCCAAGACAAAGCATGGCATCATGCGTACCACAACCCAGTCATTGATGTTTACTGTATCAAGATCTGCAGATTCTTCGATCCCGGAATTATAAGATTCTTAATTTGTTATCACGTTGTTCTTAATTTGTTATCACGTGATATGTCACCAATTTGAACTTAATTGTGTCCAACTGATTTGGCAAAATGAGCAGATTTGATGTTTGGAATATGGAAAACAGCTTTCCAGTGCTGATGCAAATGCTTTGTATCTATGTGTATATCTTTTGCTGGAATATACTTTATGTGCATATTTGGATTTAAAAGTGCTGAAATTTGAGAAAATCGCTTCGTTTTTGTCACCGTCATTTTTCTTGCTTTAACGCGGCGCCAAACGATTTTTTTCACAATGCCTCCTATGGCATCAACCACCATCAACCAGCAAATATAAATATTAATCAGTACACTGATAAAAAATGCAAGCATCCACTTGTACAAATCTAACTACGAAATCCATGTGTTCTGACTCCTTGTGAAACAGAATACAGGTTGTGTGATGATCTAGCCTTTAAAACTTTACATGAATAATTAAGAGTTGGGTTGCTGTTCTTTTCAAAGCAATAATATGTATATACACTTTTTAGTTATTCAAGAGTTCCCAGAACAACTGTGATGCATTGTAAGTGTCTTAATATAAATGTCTCATGAGGAGAAAGAAAACTTTTAAAGTATTATTCTGAAGCAAAATTTACTATTTAATAAGTAAATTCAAAGTATATGTATGCACAGTAAAGTCAAAATTATTTTTTTTTAAATCATGCTTCACTTTAACTTTGTAATTAAAGGCAAAATATGGAGAATCACAGTTGTAAACAAGTGTTATTTTAGGAATGTAACAGTGTCGGACGTAAACGGTGTCGGACGTAAAAAAATTCTTTACGTCCGACACCTAGATTTTAATTAAAAATATTTACTTGTTACAAAATGTTAATAGGTTACATCAATGAGACCAAAGATCTTACTTTGCATACAAAGTCAGATGTATGTAGCTTTAAAATTATTGGCCCGGCATAATTAATCGTACATTTTGGTGTCGGACGTAAAACACTTAATGTGCCCCATGGGAATTCTGTCACAAATCAAAATGAATTATATTCTAACACATTTTTGCAACATCACCTGTTGTACATTGAATATGTAAATAGTTATTCGTCTTAATTCATAATTTTAGTATGTATATTTTGGAAAAAACGGAGCTTCTTTGAGAGTCGTAAAATGTAGTTTGAAAACGCTCTGGATGTTGACCTTAGTTTGACCTCTTGTAACTTAGTTAAAACTTAAGTTATCAAAATTTAGACATGAATTTCAAAATATACAACTCTTTACCTTTAAAATGATATCTTGTTTGTTTAGAAATATTAATTTTGAAAATTTGACCATCTGGTTGACCTTATCGTGGAATTGCCCTGGGGTAAGTGCGTACCATTATGATGGGGTAAATGCGTACCACTATCATGAGGCATATGCGTACTATTATGCGGAGCAAGTGCGTACCATTATGATGAGAAAAGTGTGTAACATTACGTGGAAAATCCGACTCTCGTAATTCACCTTCAATTTTGCTTATAACTCTTTTATAAGCCGATTATAAATCCGACGTCATTTCCATCAATTATTTATATTTACATTGAATACGGCATAAGATTTCAATTTTATTCATTATCTCTGAAATATACTGGCTTTTAGATATCAGTTAGTAAATTTTTCGTTGAAGATAGCGATCATAAGCTATACTTAATTTAAACCAGAATGATAAATGAAGCAATGAAATTAAGAGGGACACTAAATAAGAAACCAACTGATTCAAAAAACGAAGGTGGAGTAATGAATAAATTATGTTTAAGAAAGTTAAGAACACCTTGTGAAAAACTATTTCGATGTACAAGAAAAAAAGTACAAGTATCATATCATGATCAATTATTTTCTTTTTTTTTGCTCTGTATTTTGTGTTTTTTCTTATTGCTGCTGATTCTAATAAGAAAAATATTTTAAAACCGTATTTATTCAAAAAAAAAAAAGAAAAAAAAACGAATTGTTCAATCAGGTCACCTAACGATCTACCATACAAAGAATTAAAGAAAATCATAGGGGTACGCACTTACAACAACGCTATTGGACGCATTTATCTCATCTTACATTTAAGAAGGGGTAAGTGCGAACCCTGGCTTAAACACAGACTGATTAATGTGTTAAACCAAAATAAACTATGTAGACTATAAGCGATTGTTACTAAATAAAAACAACTTACATTTGCTCACTTGGTCTTATTAAAAGGACAGAGGAAGAATCACAGACACAACTCTCTCAATCTTCAAATCACACATGTTCGCAAGACACGTGGGATATCACTGATTGCGTTTCATCCATATAAGCAAGTGCTGATCTCTAGTTTTAGGAATTATCCCAAGGCAATTACCTAACATATTTAATATGTGCCAGAAGTTTTTTCCTGCTCATATTCACATAATTTAAGGTGGACGCACTTACCCCGCTAGGTAGGGAAAGTGCGTACCTTAGAATAGGTGTCATAAACCAGGTCACAAAACCTATGTTTATGGTTTACTTGACATATTATGTGCTTGAAAATCTTAGTAAAGGATCTGGAAAGAAAACTAAAAAAAAAATTGTGAGTGTACAAGATTTTTCCACAGAGCAGCATCCTTGAGAACATGAACTTTGAAAAAAAGGGTACGCACTTACCAGAACTCACCCTATTGCATTTTAATGACAAAACTTTTTGCGTAAGAGAGCAGTCATTCATTTTGAAAGTAATAGTGAAAAACGATATTTAACTCATTCACGATTTTTATTATGCTGAGGTTTAAAGAATTTACATTGATTTAAAATTCATCTCCATGAATATTTTTTTTTCTGATTTATATTCGTAAAATTATTATTATGTTTTAAGAATATGAACGAAATTCATAGGAGCACGTTTTAGAATATTGTCGGATCTCGTTGCAGGGCGATAATTAAGGCGTTCTCACTAGTTTAATAACTAAGCATACAACATTTGAGGTCAATATTTGAATATTCATTTTTTAAAGTATATATAAATGCATAGTAAAAAAATAAAATTTTAATGAAACAGTAAAAGGTAAAAGCTCAGATAAAAACTGGTAACAATCGTTCAACAAATTTCGTACTAAGATCGTGACCAGACGGTTGTTGCTTCTTCACAGCGATTCGTTATCATTGAGTTGACCTTCAGAAAATTAAGTCAGTTCACTTTTCTTAAAAAAGCCGATCCTTTGACTTCATTCAGTTCAGACTTCATTCATTTGCATACAGTGGTCAGAAGTAGCGCGCTATGATTAGCGAAACTGCTGTAGCAGCTACATTTTTAGTAGTTTGAAGTGTAGCGCACTAGTTAAAAAAAAAAAAAAAAAAGTAGAGTAGCGAGTAGCGCGATACAAAAAAAATAGTAGTTTGTAGCGATTTATGGAATATACTTTTTTATTTGTTAAAAAAAATAATAAATAAAATACTTTAAAAAAAAGAAGGAAAGAAACAAGGTTAAGTCGAAGCTGACAAGTGCAAATCTTACAAGAGTGCCTCAGCGGACGCTATGAGAAATAAGATTCATAAAAATACAAGCTGACCTTAGACACATCATTTTTATACCATATATCTTGCGGCGAATATTCGTAAAAAATTTAAAAAATATCTTAAAATGACAAATCGGCGAAAAAAAAAAAAAAAAAAAAAAAAAGGAAATATTAATATACAGTTGTTAGTAATCTGTGTTCAAATCAGCCAATTTATTAATCTAAACCACTTTTCAAATTTTTTCGTCTAATTCCTAAAGTCAAACCGTATGTGCTTTTCATTCATTTATTTTTTTTAAAGTAGCGAAGGAGCGATTACATTTCAAAAGTAGTTTGTAGTTGCTACATTTTGAAAAAAATAGTTGTAGTTCGCTGCGAAAAAAAATGTAGTTTTTCCAACCCCTGTTTGCGTACCTCTTTTTACCGTCACAAATATCAACCGTGTCGAAGGAAAGCCATTATACCTTTTTTCTATCTTTGACACAAAATAATTAGCATCCACTTTTTTTATTTGTTCGTTTGATACCGACTGCTTGACCCTCAATTTTTACGGGCAATATAATTGTAGAGATTGTTTTTTAAACATCGGCCATTCGACCATTTTATTATAATAAATACATTTTCTTAAGTACTCAGCTCGTACCTCAGTCATCCTCCAGACTTTAGTTTTAAAAAAGCCTCACAGATTCTCTATGGTATTTGCTGCTCAAAAATACTATGTGAAAAACAAATTTGGTGCGCAATGTGAAGTAGGACTTTGTCTTGAAAATTAATTTGAAATTTATCTCTGTCATTTGTACAAATAATACACGTGCTAAATATCAAATGCATCTTTATAATGGCTTTTACTTGAAAAAAATATCCATATTTTTTAAGCTTTCTCGTTAAATGCTCATCCTTTAGCCTTTCAAAAGCTCATTTTCGTAGCATACGGCTAGTTAACTCAGCAGTTCTAAAATTAGTTCACACTTCCAACATATTCCTTTCGCATCTGGCAGATATGGGTCATTCCGACGAAAATGGTACAAACCATGTCCGAGATTTTAGAATTTTTTAAAATCAATTTTAATAACTACCACCCATTAAGTGTATTTTTTATTGGTTCTCCATTTAATTTTGTGCCATCAAGTATCAATTGATTAGGTATAATCCATTTAGAAATGACACAAAAAAAACTATCTTTGTCGGAAGAAGGAGAAAATGACGTGTCCCAGCTTCAAATTGCTAGAATTTTAAATGTGACTTAAAATCAAATTGAAATGTAACAACAAAATAAATTACACTGCACTGCACAAAAGATGCTTCTGACACCATTTCTGCAGATTATTACGCAAATAAAAAAAATTTCCCAAAAAAACACTATTATTTATCCATGTCCCTAGATTTTCTATGTTTCGAATTGTCCACTCTGTTATATGCCTTTTGGAAATAAAATAAACAATTGCATTCAATCTGATATATATTTTTTAAAAATATATTTAGTATAACTGCCGTGATTAGCTTGCTACATTGAATTATGTAGTCAACAACCAGGGTGAGCCTAATTATTTTCTTATGGTAGTTAATTTGAACTGTTGGATGTCCACTCTGTTAGAGCCGATTTCATGATGAAAAAAATAGATTTTTTCTTGAAATTGCAGACAGACTTACAGTTTTAGGCTGTTTATTCCACTTAATGCTTGTTCTGTGATTCTAACTTTTCTTTGTGATTATACAGATATTTTTAAAGGCTTATTTGTCCACTCTGTTATATGTCCACTCTGTTAAACAAAGTGATCAAAATATTTAAAATCCTTTCATAAATGAGTCATGTACTAGTTATTTATACTTCATTATACACAAATAAATGGAAACTCAATAAAAAAAATATATGATTAGTTGTGGTGGAAATAATTTAAATTGATAATCTTAAGTAAAGAGTTTCAGACATTATTTGTACCATTTTCGTCGGAATGACCCATATCATTGTCAGGTAAAAGTAATATTCAATTCATATGAAGATTCTAAACATTTTTTTAGTTTATGTTAAATATAGAAATATAAATGCTATTTTTTAATAATTTATATGGTGCTTGCCGTAAAAAACGTCTTTTGCCTGCTAAAAAATGTTCTGTTGAATACAATAATGTATTCACAGCAAAGTCTACATAAAGCATTAAATCAAAAGAGCAGATGCTATGTTTAAAATGCAATCATATTTGTTAATAGCTCACGAAAGTATGCCAAAAAAAAAAAAAAAAAACGAATAATGTCTAGATGTCTCATTTAAATTGTAAAGTATATGTTTGAATTTAGTAGTTTGTTAAACGTCAAAAGCTTGCATGTCGCATCTCAGTAAGAGAAGTGACAACTCAATGAAAAAAAAAGAGTATTGGTGAAAAAGTTTCACACAACATTTCTTTTAACTGATGTATTATTCGATAATACGATACGCGCAAAACAATTGAATCGTTTATTTCGAAAAGGTAACATCTCTATTTTGATCTCCTCTGTCTCTTTAGAAAATTAAACAGCGCACGGTTATATTTTTGAATGTCATAATTAATGGTTATTTGGTAAATTATTGCAGTAATTGTGTACTTAACTAAAGGCGTTTTTTCATTGATTATGACATTCAAAAATATAACCGTACGCTGTTTAATTTTCTAAAGAGACAGAGGAGATCAAAATAGAGATGTTACCTTTTCGAAATAAACGATTCAATTATGATGTTGTGTTTACTGGTTTGCTTTCGCTGCCTAAATTAAAAGTGTATACTTTAAATTTAAAAAAAAATCTGAGCTATGAACTTTTAAGAATGTGATATTATTAATCTTGTTTAGATGACACCACGCAAAAGAATGTAAACTAAGTTTCGGCAAGTTTGTGGCAACAAAAAGCATTAAATTCAGATATTTGTTTTAAATAACTAGTAAGTTCTTTCCCCCTTCAAGTTTTTGATTTGCATCGCTTCTGTTGCAATAGTGAGATGCATTCTTAGTATTAATACCACAGAGTAGAAAGAAGGAGAGAAATGTTCTACGGATGCGCTAGTTTGAAAGTGGCAACGAATTCTCACCGCCGCCAGAGGACGCTGCTCGACAAACGCTCCCTATCTCCTACGGGAATCAATGTAAATGATACTGAATCTGTCATCTTTTTAAATGCTGCTATGGAAAAGAAATTTTTTTTTCAACTGGATTTTGGTGTAAACCATCGATTAACATTATGAACTAAATATGACTTTGATCCCACTGAAATTTTACCGTATTTTTTAAGATGTTTAATCGACCGCATCTGGCTACTTGCCAAATTTGACATATATGCGACTGTATGTGACGTTTTATTTGCATTGTAAAATATATAATTTTTGCTGAGAATCAGTTCTCTAAATTGTTGATAAATTAAGCATGAGGCAACATAATGTTAATGGATGGTTTGAGCAAAATTCCAATTAAAAAAAAATATTCTTGCCAACAGTAGTCTTTAAAAAATGACAGATTCTGTCAGATTTGGCAAGTTGGTAAGTGCATTCAATTAAACCTATTTCTCAAAGAATACGGCACCTATTTTCGTGAGATGAAAATCATATTTAATTCATAATGTCAATCGAAGATTTACACCAAAATCCAGTTGAATTTTTTTTTTCTTTCCCATTGCTGCATTTAAAAAGATGACAGATTCAGTATCATTTACATTGATTCCCGTAGGAGATAGGGAGCGTTTGTCGAGCAGCGTCCTCTGGCGGCGGTGAGAATTCGTTGCCACTTTTAGATAGCAGAGATTTAGCTCCTCCCCTTTAACCTCCTTGATTAATACACTGCACGTTAAAACCATGCTTAAAGATTGCTTTTTAAAAATTTTAGAACACATTTTGCTAAAAATAATTAGTTTCAGAAAAAGTAAAACAATTAAAAGTCTCAAATAGACTTTAAAGTATTAAATAAAAACGTTTTGCTAAAGGAAGTATATTTTATTAAAAATGGTTTCAAACCAGAAGGCATTTCCTTCAATGCTCGTTGAAAGAAACTGCTTTACTTTGTAGGCACAAAGTCTTTCAAAAAAGACGTCATCAAACAAAAATCATGCTCCATTTTCCCGTGTAAAGGAATTCACGGTGATGAGATAACATCTCAAGTTCCCATTACAAATACATTCTATAAGACGAAGAATATTATCAAAAATATGAGAGCAGGAATGGGCACTGATTCAAACAGTTGATTACTTTTTGAAAGTTTATTCTTTTATGTTTCTGTCGCAAAATATTAGTTTTTAGCTATCAGAACACTTATCTTTCAGTAGAATGAACACAAAATGTTTGTTTCAAACAAAAAAATTTTTCCTGTTTCAAAGCAAGTGATTACCTATTCACGAGAAAAGTATTCTTGCGAAAATGATATTTTATTCAAAATTAGTTTTGAAAAACAAAACCTTCTGAAATTGCTCTTAAACTTTTGCCATTCCAACTGTATACATTGTTCGGAAAGTCATGAAAGATTCGAAGACAATTCGCAAAAAGCTCTGTTGCTCAGTTGTTTCTTAAAAATAAAATATATGTAACATTTATAGTACCGTAAAATGGGGTGTATAGGAACAGCGGGGTCAATCGGAACAAAACTTCCCGACCGTACAAAGAAATTCTTCATAAATATACTATTGAGTATTTTTCGCCATGAATTTTTTTTTAGAAAGGTAAGATCATAGGAAGTAGGAAAAAATTACTTTTGTCAATCTGGCAACGCTACTGGCTTCTAAAGAGGGCTGCACGTTGAATGCTAGAAAACATCACATTTTCATAGACTGCAAAACTTCATATGCAAGAACAAACCTTCTTATATTTAAAAACTATGAGTGGTATGTTTCAATTATACATGTATCTGAACAACAGAATACCACATTAGAATTTACATTTTTTATAAATTGTGTCATAAAAGTGAAGAATTCTGAAAAATGCCATAGGAAAAAAATTTGCGGGGTGAATCGGAACACTTAGTTCTGTTGTTCCAATTCAAACTTATTTGAAGGAAACTGTTTGAAAAATCAAGATTCTAACCCTAATTCTTCTAATCAAGACAAGGACAAGGATTTATTACTGTTTATCCCTTCTCGTGAGCAACTAGATCTTAGAATGACAAAAGTTGCAGATTTCAAAAGATTTTTTCTCCAGGAGACTTCTTTTTACTTAAAATAAAAGGGGGAAAGTCACATAGACTTTATGTAGTAAACGTCCAGCACACAGACAGTGATGAATAAGCGAAAAAATCTTTCAGGACAATCCCCGAAACCCAGAAATTTCAAAAAACTAAAGAAAAGGTAGAGTTCATCCCAGGAGATGTTATGAAAAAACTTAAGCCAAGTCACAATTGCAAGTTTTAAGGACAAGTACATATTTGTGGACGATATGAGTGACTTCCATTCATGTTAAATCTTTGTATTTCAATTCAAAAGTATTTCTTAAAATTACTTTTCATTTTTCATAAGTTCAAAATTATTTTGAATTTTCACAAATTATAAACGTTTACTGGTACTGAAATTATACATTTATTTGACAGTAATTATCTGTTCTTATTCTCCCCCATCAATATTAGTCATGTTTGTGAGACCTATTACAGATTAAATTGAAAAAAATAAAAATTTTAACAAGTGTTCCGATTGACCCCTATCAGCGGGGTGATTCGGAACACCCATAATTTGCTATATATTTTAATAGTAATTGTTCAAAATCTTTTGTCTTTGCTTGGAATATCAAAAGTAAATCAAGACCGAAGTTTTTATCCAAAAAATAAAATTAAAAAAAAATCTTTTAACTGCTTTTTTTACAATCAAAGCTGAAAAGTGTTCCGATTAACCCCATTTTACGGTACTAGTTTTTGAGTTTTCGTTGCCAGTTCTGTGCTGACTTTGCTGAAAAAAGTAACTAGTAAATTATTCTTTCAAAACTTCAAAAACTTATCCATCTGGAGCATAACGAATCTTTAGATGAAATAAGTATGCCTGTGTTGCATCACTCAACCACATAAACTAACTGCTTTTATTTGCTATACGTAGTTGGATTTATTATAGTTACTGCAAAAACATCAAACATAGCAATTTCTACACATCTTTAAAAAAATCGTATCTCTATGATATGCTAGCATCATTCACATTCATGTTCAGTCTTTGGAAACGTATGAATATCATTTTTAGCAATTATGTTGCAACTTCTGTGAAAAACGTTAAGCAAACCAATTTTTGCTTTTCGGAGCAGCAGGGATTGTGATCAATTGTGTCAGACTGTTTAATATAGAGCTAGTATTTGAGAGTAAAGAGTTAAAGAGCTCTTTTAAAGCATAAATTGTTACTTTGTATCATTATAATTTCATTTTTATATAAACTGTTACATTATAAAGCAGCATTCCTCCAATTCTCTAAAAAAATATCAAAGAAAATAAAACAATTTATATTTAGTTAAGAATAGAAAACCCTCGACTGCCTCAGCTCATACTGAAATAATTTTCACTTGCCAAAATGCATATAAAATTTTTAGTTTTTTCTTCTTTTTTTTAAAAGAAAACATGGGAAAATGTGCAAAAGGAAAAACTATCCTGACAATAACTAAGTTTTTCTAGTCATTAAAACAATCAAAAGAGATAGCATCAAAGCAAAGGAGAATGATGCTTTGAAACGGTGAAAACATGAAAAAGAAACGAAAAGAGAAGTTAAAAGAAAAAATGAGACTCACAAATCACTTTCGCACTTGTTTACAACTGAGCAAAATATACAAAACATGGAGAAATTAAGAATTGAAGATTCCATTTCAAAATGCAAAATCTACTTAAGTATTACGTAAAGAAAACATAAATATACTTGACAATTAATGGACTTTAATTCACATTAAGATGTATTTACTATAAATTTTTAAAGAAAAAAATGTTGAAGCTAATTAGAGACTTTTCTTTTGTTAAAGTTTTATTTCAGGGCTGCCTTTGACCTAATAAACTTCATTTCAAAGATTGAAAAACAAATTTACTTAATGGATCACTTTGTTCAGCTAAACTCCATTTGTTCACTTTTCCTTTAATTTCATGAAAATAAATTAAAAGTGCTAAAAATTAAGCAGAAATCATTAAAGGGGTATTTTTCAGTCCCATAATTATTTTAGAGAGTAGATTACTTACCATTCTGCTAAAAGCTTTATAGAATTGAATTTTTAAAAAGCGGAAGAAGGTTTTTTTTAAATAGAACTTAATTACTTAGTACAATGGGACAGTGGTAAAGCGATGTAAATTGACTTTTTAAAATTTTGAGTAAAAAGCGGGAAAACCGTAGCCAGTTTTCATTAACCCCTACAAGTTTAAATGGAGCTTGATGTGGCAGAATACCATTTAGTTTCTTTCAAATGAACAGCTATGTGAAAGCTGAGAAAGAAAACATTTATGTTTTTTATTTTAATAATCCGTTTATTGTTGATATAGAACATCTAAATAACACTAAAAATAATATTTTTATGCTCGTCAAAATGTAGTGTCCCATAAAATGAATGACGAGTCAAGCTCGTCATAGTATGTCAAGGGTCTAAGCAGTTTTTCTAAATAACTTTGTATAATAGTATCTACCAGAGCGATAACCATTTTTTGCTACAAAATCGATTATAGTTTCTCCTATTATGTGCATTGCTCATCTCCCATTTTTTAAAAATATTTTGAAACTATCATTTTTTCTATGTGCTTCATTTGTGCTATTTGTAAAACACCGCTATAGGTGGACAAACATGTTTTTAAAATTGATTCTGCTAATGGGTTAGAAGTCATGTTTGATGGATTTTTGTTAAGCCAAAAAGGGATAGGAATGCAAATTTTATTTTAAAAGAAATAAGAAGTAGAAGGGAAATAAGTATTAATTACGGCGCCAGTGCATTACTTATTTCTGTCCTTTTCTTTTTTTTGAAACTATAAAAAACGAGAAGGAAGATATGTAAGAAAGGCAATTTCGAGTTTTTGCCCCCTTCTAGGAAAAATCGAAAATCGCGCTGGATAGGGCTAAAGGATCCAGTGATTGGATTAATGTTTTAACAGGTAAATACATTCGCTAGCATATGAAAAATTTTGGAGAATTCCTGCGCTGCAGTTGTTGCAGCAAAAGATCTGAAGTAGCTATTGTGCAAGTCTCCAAAATGGTTCTTCTAGTTTTGATTCTACAATAGCAGTAAAATATTGAACACTAAAGAATATACAGGGGTTGAACATGGAAACACCTAGTGAAATGCATGTTTAAAAGGAATGATTGATTTCAATGGAATATGTTAGTGGCACTAGCGTTTTCGTCTACTGACGCTACTTATACAACTTCGTAAACATGTTGAACAGTTCAGTCGTTGTCGGAGCACTGTTATGTGAGCTTGACATTGCATTATGTCATAGCTAACAGACTTCGAAAGTGGGTAAATTGGTGGAGCACGTATGGTAGGTGCTTCCGCAAGCAAAGTAGCCAAGGTGTTTAGTGTTCCAAGAGGTACTGTATCGAAGATTTATTCCACATATTTAAATTGCAGAAAAACATCATACGCTAAATCACAGCACGGACGAAACTGTGTGCTTAGTGATCGTGACAGACAATCATTGAGGGCAATTGTGACAAAAAATAAGAAGACCACAGCTGCAAAAGTTGCTCCTGAAATGAATGTCATGTTATTAAACCCTGTGAGTACCAAAACAGTTAGAAGAGAGCTTAATAAGGAGGGAATTGCTGGCTGTGCTGCTACTGAAAATTAATTCATCAAGGATAATAATGCCCGAAACAGTAAAAAGTGGTGTTTAAGTCATAAAGCCTGGACTATAGCGTAGTGGAAGAAGGTAATATGGTCTTATTAGTCTTCTTTCACATTGTTTCCCACTTCTGGCAGAGTTTACGTCTAGAGAACGCCATCTCAAGTCTATAATACAAACTCGTTATTGCCAAGAGTGAAATATATCGGGGCTTCTGTGATGGTTTGGGCAGCCATATCGTAATTCTCTTCTGGCCCCATGATAACTCTGTCAGGGCACATGACTGCCAAGACTTATGTGAACATTTTGGCCGATCAAGTCCATCCCATGGTTCAAATTTTATTCTCCAATGGTGATCGTGTCTTCCAAAATGACAGCACTACTGTTCACGCAGCTTATTTTGTCCGGGACTGGTTTTCTGAGCACGACGATGATTTATCACATCTCCCCTGGCCACCACAGTCTCCAGACCTGAATATTGTCCAACCTTTGTGGTCTACATTGGAGCGGAAAGTGTGTTCTCGTTATTCACCGAAAACACATCGTTATCTGAACTTGCCAACGTTTTACATGAAAAATGGTACAATATTCCCTTGGCAGACATACAGGAACTGTATTTATCCGTTCCGAGAAGACTGCAAGCTGTTTTGAATGCCAACGGGTTTCCTACACCATATTAGACAAGGAAACGTGTCTTTTTTAAGGTGTTTCCATATTTTTGTCCAACCCCTGTAGCTTTAACTATTATTAAAAACTTACTTTTAGGAAACTCTGTGTGAAGTAAGAGATTTAATAGTATTACAAATACAGAGTTGATGACCAGTCAACTACGGGTTCAGTTTTGGTCGCCCTAGTCTAGTTATCAATCGGCAGTTTAGATCAATAGCTCTAATAAAGGTATCTATCCCCTTATTCGTTACTAGTTAAGTGCCGGATCGTTGATAATATAGATCCGCGGATACGGATCATTCGTGTGTAAATACGCAGATCTCGACCTTTTTACCAACTTAATCCTTGTCCAAGTGTAAAATTTGTGACGGAAGATATTTCTTTCAGGATAAAGGCTTTACTTTTTAAAAAATCCATTTGTAGCGAAAATATTAACAAGCATATGATTTGCACTTAAAGGAAGTTCTCTGAAGACAGGGGCAAGTCAGTTGGAACGGGATGGTGGGAGGAATAGGATATCGCTGCACTTATGCCGTAATAAAGCGTGGAAAATTAGTTTTTAGCTTGTTCGAAATGTAGAAGTAGGAATTTAAAGCTGTTGCATCTACTGAACATGGTAGAAATAGCTTTCCGGATGTTATTTTAGCAAAACTGCATCGTTATTCCATTGCCTACCGACTGGTCCTTATCGGCGACATTACACGGTCGGGAACATTTTTACAAACAGTAAACAGAGAATTTCGATTCACTGTTTTCGACGAATACGTAGAAAAGCCAAACTAAGGAATAATACATTCGCTAAAGCAATAAAAATTGACTATTTAATAGCTGAAATGATTCCTTGTAATTTTATAAGACATAAAAACTAAATGAAATAGTGTTCTATAGCTCTATGTATATAGCATTTAAACATAAAATACAATTTTAGACTGTAAGCGATCCGTGAATGATCCGCCAAGCATAAACAAATACGGATCTTTATTTTACCTCGGAAATCTGCAGATACGGATACTTGGCAGATTAATATTTGTAACTATTTCTTCTCGTAATATGTTCTAAGTGACTACAATCAACTGAGGTTGTATTTTTCCCTCATTTTCAGATACTTAACTATGATATAACATCTAATTTTACATTGTAACCAATCCTTTTTTGAAGGAATTTTTTATTAGAGAAACAAGTATTTTACCGTATAAATAGTTAATGAGAAACAACAAAAGCGTTTTTCAAGTGTGACATGATATGACATTAGATCCTTGAAACGAATCAGACAAATAAAGCAGAGCAGGGGAAAATGAAAATATTCACAAGCTTTTTATAAAATTGTGATTGTGAGGTAGTATATTTTACTTCATCTTTAGCTTGTCATAGTCTTTACATCATAGTTCTTTTAGAGTGCTTTTGTACTTTTAGAATCTTTTACTTCAAGTGTAGTTTCAAAAATTTGAAAAGCCTTAAAAGAATAAATCTTTTCATTGCATCTGCTAACAAAAACTATTAAATAAAAGCATGTATGAAAAGAAAAGAAAATAAAGAGGTGCAAGTATTTTCTAAAGCGCCGCACTTTAATTAATTCGTGTATAAATCAAGGATATATATTTTCTAGAATTCTTTTCGAATTCTTCATAGTTCCCTCATAGGTGCTTTAATGTTGTTTATCATATGTAAGTTACATATTACTGTAAAGAATCACTTGCATAATTGTACTTCAAGAAGAAAAACAAATAAATGAAGTCAGTTATTATAACTATCATTTTCATCCTTTTTATTTATCTTGTCTAAATAAAATGTTCTGCAAAAGGTCAAAAGACTTTTAAATACACTTAAATAAAGAAACAACTTTCAGCTTTGTCTAAAAATTCCCGTGAGGATAAGAGTTTAACGCTTTCGTATAGATGGAGTCTTCTATACATTGCAAAACAAAATGTTTTTATAGTGTAATGCAACTAATTTTACAGTAATAACTTGTAAATTGCGAGTCTTACAGTTTATTACTGTGCATTTTACTGTTTTAAACTAGAACTTCTGCTGCAAGTATCATATATTGTTGATTTTACAGAGTAATACAGATAATTTCATGGTAATAAACTGTAAAATTGCTAATTTCACAGTAATAAACTGTAAAATAGTTAGTTTTACAGCTCATTACTGCGCATTTAACAGAATTTTATGAAAAAACAGCGCATAGTGTATGACTAGTGTAGATGAACTATTTATATATATCGGCTGGAGTCAATAATGGCGGCATAAAGTAATACTAATAACGAAAAATAAATAAATAATTTGAATTTAGACCTCTTGAATTCAAGGTATGTTTTTGCAATAACGAATCGCGATAGCTACGTGTGTTTACATGTGTGTGTGAGTGTGTGTGTGTGTGTGTGTGTGTGTGTGTGTGTGTGTGTGTGTGTGTGTGTGTGTGTGTGTGTGTGTGTGTGTGTGTGTGTGCAGACGTGTGTTGGTGGGCGTGTGAGTGTGTGTAATAGACTCACACGTTTTTCAGTTGTTTGTGTATGTAACTCTGAATAAAAGATAAAATTCACGTCCTTTAGAAATATAATAAGTAATATATTTATCAGTATTATTAACCTTTCCTATCATTAATGCTAAAGGCTAAACTATATTGCATGCGTGGTGATGTATTTTAAGTGCATGTAAACTTAGCGGATATTCAAAAGTTTTGAAAATAATCTCTTTTTAGTTTGATAAACTCTACAAGCCTATTTTTTGTTTTTTAAAACTATACTTAGGATTATTATTAATAATAAAGAGTCTGAATGCACATTAGTCTGATTAATAGTACATTCAGAAAGAAATAAGTTAATTCTTAAAATTAACCGTTTTTCCAAAAGAAGAAAATGCTACATTGGAGAGATAGATGATAATCTATATTGAGGGGCATAAATAGTTTATTTATTTATTATTTTTAACAATCATTTGCATCAACTAATCAGTGAGTTTTTTCTCTCTTTTGTATTAATTTCAAAATTTGTGCTTACATACTTCAAATTATATGCATAATGTGAGGATTTTGTTTTTGTAAAAACATTTTATGTTTGAATAGTAAGCTATACAATGTTGGACTTAATGTGAATGTTATTTGCATTGCGACAACAATGTCGCAGTGTGGTAGTTTATGCATGTTACTCTGTGACATAACTGAAGTTGGATTTTTTCCACACATACGAGTATCTAAGGACAGTCGCAGTGCGACAGTATATACTACTTACTCTGAGACGTAACTGAAGTTGGTTACGCAACTGAAGTTGGACATTTCCACATGAACGGAACATCTCTGAGCTGTCGCATTGCAACAACAAAGTAGCAATGCGACAAGTTTGGGTTGCTACAAAAGAATCTATTGTATTTTATTCTGTCTCTTGTCTATTGACGAAATAAATTACTTAGTAAGAAATTTGAACATTTTATGGCCATTTTAAAGTAATTTTAATTTTCTAAATGAGAAAGTTTGAAAGAAATTTGACTTTACTTATATATTGTAGCAAAAAAAAAAAGACTGAAATTCAATTTAAAACTGCTTGATTTTTAAAACAATTAATCTTTCTTACATTATTACTTGAGAACAGGCCCGTTATTTAAGGGGGGGGGGGGTCAATTGCCCCCCATGACTTTGGAAAATCAATGTGTTGGCATATAAGTAGGCGTGGTTTTTGCCACTTTCTGGTAAATTTTACATTGTGTATGCCCCCTTTGCCCCCCCCCCCCCTGGAAAATTTCGAAATGACGTCCCTGCTTGAGAACTAGCTCTGATATATTTTTTCATAGAAATTTAAATAATTGGAAAGTTAAGGGTTAATGTAAAAGTTAAATAAACAGCGTGATCACCGCATAAATTTGCAAAAACTAGAAGATACCTGTTTGGGAGTTTTTACACTCTAGAGTCACCCTTAAGCTCGTACCTTTTTGCATTGATTAAGGAATTTGTTCAATGCAAAAAGATTGGAGCTTCAAGTTTCATTGTCACCTGACTTAAAAACAGACACTGAAAACAAAAGGTTAAAATTTTTCGCCAATTTCTATAATTACTATTTTATTTATTCATGTAGTGATAAAATTACTAACTTGTTCACTTTTCTTAATTGGTACATCATCCACAATCTTTCCGTAATAAATGGATTCAAATTTTAACAAAGGCTATTTTTCTTAAATACCGCAGCAATTCTATTAAAGCGTAAAAAATACTTGGAGAAAAAAAGGACATTAGTTTTTTTTAACCATATCACATACTGTGTTTTCAGAATAAGAAGTTATTAAAAAATATATTACTCTTCAAATCCTTTTATTAAAGACATTTTCTACCTACAACGCACTCTTCTTCTGATTTCACAGCTGCAGTCAAGTGCCCAACGGTTTCCTAATTTTTTCATAGAAGATATTTTCAGCTCTGGATATTGACAATTTATTGAATTTGTCAGAAATAGTTTGGAAGAAATAAATTCTTTTACCTTGTAGATATAGAACCGGAGTTATTTGATTTATTTTAATCAGAGGTTTCTTGGTATCTCCTGAATTATTGGATGATTATGGTCGCCGAAGTGACGTAATTCAGTAATTTTGAAAGTATTTTTGAATTTTATATTTTTGAAATATATGTAAGCATATATTATCTTTCTTCACAGTTACATTGTTTAATATCTTTAAGAAGAATTACTTTTCTCTATTAATATGTCCTTGGTATAAAATAAGCATTTGGAAAACATACATCGTATTGAATTTAACTAAAAGTTTTCACTAGGAGATATTTATATAGATACGGGATAGATAGATAGATAGATATAGGGGGAGAGAGGGCACTGGTTACCAGTTTGAGTTATTTTTTTATATTACAAAAGTGTTATAAATTTTACAGAGCAAAAGTGTCGCCATGAATAAATATAGTTGTGTCATGGAATTTTTAAAGATATTTACAAAATATCAAAATAAAATACTTTATAGCATTAAAAAAAGATGTCTTCAGTTGTACACATGCGCCCCTATGCGTTTTGGAAATAGAGTGCTGATTAGGTTTGTAAAACTAAACGTAAAAAATTACAGTGACAGTGTAGATACTAGACAGAATCAAATTGAATCAGCATGATTCCACAATTAAAGTTGGTTAAAATTGTTTAGGAAACAATGCCATCGTTAAATTGTAGTATAAAACGACAAAATAAAACTTAAGATAGTATGTCGTAAAAAATAATGTTTAAAGGAATGTCATCTGAGGAGTAATAATATTATAATTATTTTCTATATTTAAATAAAAAAGAATGGAAGCTTAGGAAATTTTATTACGTGTTTTGCTTGAAATTTGTATTTAAATAAGTAAACGGTTTCCCAACTAAAATCACATTCTCTTCTTCATTTAAATAGTCGCTAATGCTTTATATTAGGCTGACATAAAAGTAAGCCCTTCTCCAACAATAATGCTGCTTTTAGCAGTAAAATGTAGATAAATGAATGCTGCGAAAGAAACATTATTTAATTTTACTGCTCTGGAGAAAAGATTAGTGTTAGAGCCGCAAGAGTAGGTAACATGTGCTGCAAGAAGTGCGAAATTGCTATTTTGGGGCGGTGACAAAAATGAAATTAAATTACTTTAGCACTTTGCTCGCTAAAAATCACTATGTTCTTCACGATTTAAGTGCGTGCGGAAGATTAACGTTGTTATAAGGTACTTAATTAAAAATAAGTAGTATGTGCACGATTATTTCTTCTTTATTTTTTTGAGCGGAAAATTTGTTCACTTTTAATTTGGATAAGTGCTGTAGATATATGTCAAATATATTTAAAGACACTGTTTCGCACTAGATTTATTCAACATCTTTTATGATTAAAAATTTTATTGAGATAAAAGACTTTAATTTTAATGTTGGCGGGATGCCCTACGAAATGTGTTAAGAAATGGAATTTGCTGCATCTAAGCAAAAAAGTAATGTGTTCGTAATTCTTTGGTGTATTTACATCTGATAATTTGTTTTCATGATCCAGATGTAGGTCGGACATTATTTTTAGTGACTTTTGGCTTTTATTTTGAAGATTTGAGTAAAACTATTTCAACCTCTTTGCTGGATATTATTTAATTTATACATGTTTTTCATGTTTTTCTTGAACGGGATTCTCTAAAGGTTTTGATAAAATAATATTCCCAAAAAACATCTAGTTAATATTTTTTTTTTTTGATGTTAACAATTATTTCACCTCTACAAAATCAATTTTGCTTTTGTGAACAAACCATGACATGATTTTGAAACATTGGGGGGGGGGGGGGGGGATATTCCTACCCCCAAATCTCCCCTTTTACTTTTGGTGTTCATGCTTTTAAACTTTGAGCCTCTTGCCCTCTAAAATAATGTTAGCAGTTAATATAAAGTTCTTTTCTCCTCCAAATGAAAATAACAGCTCTGAAACTAAAGAAAACTATTTAGAAAAAACACAGGGGGGGGGGGGGGGGAGCTTTTGCAAAAATTGATACTCGTAGGGGAAAACGGGATCAATTTTTTAAGAATCATATGAAATAGCATCAGAAGAATCTTGCTTTTTTTCTGCTGAAAAGTAATTAACCAATCATAGGTCCTCTGAACTAGTTCTTTTTATCCACCGATTAATTCAAATACTGATTCATAGCCTATTACCGCTTTGCATCAATATACCAGGGGTTTCTATATTACCCCATTCTCCAGCAAAACAATTCTTAAAATGTTAAATATCACTGAACAGTATGCAGCTGTGTTATTTTCAAACTCTGTGTGAGTTACATACAAGGCGTGCTCATAATGTGAAGCTCTCTGTTTGCTTATACTTAAATAATGGCACTTCGGAGCACAGTTTTACTACTGCAGCGCCATCTACTGACTCATTACGAAGCTACAGCGTCATTTGTTTTGATTCTGAAGCCGTATTGTTGTCCGTGAATGCAAAGAACAATGGCTGCGAAAATCGTTGATCCCGCCAACTGTGAAGTGCGTTTTGTGATTGGTCGACAAATTGAGATATTCGATCCAAAACAAAATCCGCGGGAAACTGTCACATGGCACAATCCTCCTTTACGATAGCGCGTCCTCAAACTGCTGCAAAAAACCAAGGAGAAAATTCAAGATTTTCGTTGGGAACTTTTTGACCACACACCGTATAAGTGAACGGCGATTATATAGAGAAGCAAAGTAGGTTTATACCTAACTAAATATGGCAATAAAAGTTGATTCTTATGAGTATATTTTTTTCTGTGACCAAACGGCCCTTACTTTATGAACGCGCCCCGTATACCACTTATATTCAAATAAAAGACGATATTAGATAATATCATTTCTCATTTTAAAACTTTTATATTTACCTTACTGAGCAAAAAAGAATTAATCTAGACATTTTAACATAAAAAATTCAATAAAAGTTGCGTGCGATTTTGAATGAGAGTCAAAATAATCACATTCATTTTACGAATCTTTATAACCAGCAGAAATTGAATTTAATCTAAGAAGCTGAAAGAGTAGCACAAAGAAATTCAATAATGCAGCTCCTTTGTATTAGTCTAAATAATATTTTCCGGGACATTAAAGTAATAAAGTTATTCAAATGTGATTGTATGAATCATAACGTATCAATATATTTTTAAAGTCTTTCATAATAAATGCTACATATCTCGCAGAGTGATTACGTTTAAATTTAAATTTTTGAGCAATGTAGCTTTTCAATTTTTAAAAATCGTTTCAATTTCAAGCATTCAGATATAAGATAATGTGAAACTGTATATAAATAAAGTCATTCAAATGTGATTGTATGAATCATATTATTTGGCTTTTAGCAGTTGATAAACAGATGTTTGTAAGTAGAAATATGTTACGAGAGTAAGTCGGGAAGGAGGTGTGTATGAAAAACAAACAATATACGGATGCATGAAAAATACGACACAACTTTATTTGCCCGCATAAGTTTTAAATACGTTCAGATATCTGTCAAACCGATTGATTAACTGATTAACTTCAAAAAACCCCCCAGGAAAACGTAAGTGCTTTGCATATGGACGAATTCAGAAAAAATGGTCAGGCCTTGTCGGATTTGCCATTCTGATTTTGGACGACAATGCGAGACTACACTCGGCGACAGCAAGGCAAAACCGCAATTCTTGGTTGTTAGAGCCTACATCATACACCATGCAGTCCTGATCTTGCATTAAGTTACTTCTATATGTTTCCGGCTTTAAAGAGGAATATTGGCGGTAGGTGCTTTGGAAGCAATGCTGATAGGAAAGAAAGCCCTATATTTTAGGGAAAGAATGATAAGAAAAACTAGAAGACAAATTTTTAACCTTCATAAATGCTATTATATGTAAAAAAAAAAAAAAAAAAGCTCATAAGTAGGACTTTGCAAGAATAATATTTCAAATTTCTTTGATAACTATGTCTTTAAATGAACAAAAAAAAAAAAAAAAAAAAAAAAAAAAAAAAAAAAACTAAAGGGTATCATGAGCTCAGAAAAATCAATTCTAACGGAAAAGAATTTGCTATTATTACTACCAACAGTCATTGAGATGTAAAACAAAGTTTTTGACTTTATTAAGTTAAACAACAATTTATTAAACAAAGTTTGACTGTGTTTTTAAAACACAGAAGTTTTCTGACTTATATCACTTTACACTAGAGATTATCAGGGACCATCGGCTTGAAAATGTGATTTTTTTTTTCTCTCAAATTGGAAAAGCTTTTGTAGTGTGTTTTTGCTTATCATAGTTCATTAAAATGTTTATAATGATATATTTGGTTTCCTGTCTTCAAACCTTTTTTTTTTTTTGTTTTTGATTATGTAGTATGTAGCATGTGTTTTTGACAATAAATTATTTATGAACATCAAAATGTACTTGTTTTTAGTACGACATTAAAATTTTTGAATAAATAAATTCGAAATTTATATAAAAACTGTGAAAGAGCAATTTTTTAGCGTTGAAAATTGATCCATTATCCGATGAAACTTTTTCCGAACTTTCACTGATATTCGATATTAAAATAGAGGCTTTAATGAATTATTAATGACGAACAGCGTGAAAAAGCGTACGGCTTAAGAAAGCAACAACTTTAATAGCATTAATTGATTGATTGAACTTTTTCTCGAGGAACGCTTTTTCGTGAAAACCAATAAAACGAATTAGAGTTAATGATGATGAAAATAACGTTGCTTTTTTATACTGTTTAATATTTTGCTTTTAGCTAATAAATTTGCTTTCCTCTTGACATTCATTTTCGCTTCAACTTGAAAACCTTTAACCTATTAACAATAATTTTCATATCAACCCGATTATTAATTACCGATAAATAATATTGCTCCTTTTACCTGCCCTATGTAATGTAACTGTTTCTAGAATAGAGAATTGACCACTCAAGAAACTCACCTAAATGAAGGCAAAAGTGATTTGTAATGTAACAAAAACTATTCTACCGTCCATCCGTAAAAACCGCACCTGGCACTCGCAAACAGTTCCTTTTAAAAAATGGTAGATGGGTTGTGGGTGATAATTTTCCGAAGTTTTCAATTTAAAACTTGCATTTGTTTTATCCTTTTGACGTATTCAACTTAACTATGTATTTGAAATTAGTATCGTTCTACGTTGTTTGATACTGCTTAAAATGCTTTTTATTATTTTCCCCTTATTGTTGTACCTATCACCCCTACTTTGGTAAGATCAGAGAAGACCTGACGCATGCGTAAAATTAAGTCGAATTGTCGAAATGTGTGGAACAGCATCTGTAGTGGGTCTGCATTTGCAGACCTTCAACTGTTGGCGAGTTATATTTCTTAGAAGCCTTTTATGTTCACAAAAATTTTAGTAATATTTGCAATGAATCCTTTGCAGTTCCATACATCTCGCCAATTTTACTTCATACTTTTAAATTTTCTGATAACGCAACGCCAAATCCGGGCTCGGCACACGCTGACACCTGATTGGCCTAGCTTTTGCTCCTTTTCTATTTAAACTCTCCCGGCACTTTAATTCTTTCTATTTCTTGCTTGGTACTGAAGAAGGAGGCTTTATGCCTTTGAAACATGTTTGCCGATTTTTAACTTGAGTTGTGTGCTTTTAGACGTTGCTTTTTAGTTTTTATTATTGTACATGAAATTTAATTTTAGAACATAACTTCAGTAACAAAATTAGAAAAATCAAATTTTAAAAGTATTGACTATACCCAGTCTCCAGTACCTTTAACTTTTTAAATTGATAGTCTTTTAAAGATCATATTTAATTCATCATATTTAAAGAAAATAAAATAGTGCGATATCAATTAATAGATCTGAGAAACAAGATAAGTTAATTGGTGTAATTTAACTAAGGATTAACGAGTTTGTTTACTTCAACTTAGTTTTACGACATGAATCACTATCTAATTGGAGAATAATTAGTTAAACGAGGCATTACTTCTATTTTCAGAAAAGAACTTTGAAACCACATTCTTTGACATTTGAGAAACAAGAGATCACAAGGGAAAAATGTACATGTGTGAGTGCGTGTGGTCATGCCTTCTCGATATGCTTTAAATTTATTAATTTTTTTATTCATTTTTTTGCATTAGGGTAGGGAAAAAAACTAAAAATAATGCACCTTCTGAATGTTAAGATATAAGTTCTTTATTAGAAGACTTTGTGTAGACTTATAAAGTTGTTTTAAAAAATGACGTTGAAAACTCTCGTTAAGGAAAAAACATAGTAGAGTAATTTGTTTGTTGGGTAAAGAGTAATCTTATGTCTAAGAAGCGTTAATCTATCCCACTTCTCTCCCCTTACAAGGATATGAAAGTACCGCAACGACCCTAAACTTCACATTTACATAAATTTCCATTTTAATCACCAATAAATCAATATTTACTTCTTTTGTACCGTTTGCATGTAACCTACGGGCATCCAGATGAACCATGTTGGCCATCCTGGAATACAATTTGAGGAATATTATCTTAAAATCAGTATATACCCTGTATATGTACGTGCCTTTGTTCGTATGTATCTATCTCCCATAACTAAAATCACTTAGTCACTGAAGGTCAAAAGTTGGCATATAGAAACTGTATGAAAACTTTTTGTAAACCTCACGTTGAAATCGAATATTCGTCAGCAGGTCTGTAAGTACACTAGGGTGGGCCGAGAATGACTGTTTTTTGTTTCGATGATGGGTAGTGCGGAAAAGGTGAAATTAGGGAAGCAAAATACACATGAAAATTTTAAATTTGTTGGTCAATTTCTTGATCAAGTTTGGAAAAAATGCAGTTTTTTTTCGAGATTTTTAGCAATTTATTAAAAAACATTTTATTTTTCAATTTCGATAATGGGTAGGGCAGAAAACTTGTCATGGGGGGGGGCATAAAAATTGGATAAAATATTTAAGGTCTGTGGTATAATTCCTTCCTTTTCCAAAAACGCTTAGAAGATTTGGCAATTTCCTGTTTTTTTACGTTTGAAATTAATTTTTTTAAAAAAAGTTGAAAGGCTATTTTTGACGTACTTATCTGAAATAATTACATTGTTTGTCAAATATGAATTGTATTTTTAGATGTTAGGAGCTTAAATTTTTTCGAAATAATTTTCTGAAAATCTCAAAAGACTGCATTTTTTCCAAACTTCAACTCAATTGTGGCAGATCAAAAAAATGACCAAAAATGTAATTTTTTTTATGTGCACTTTACTCCCCGATTGGCACTTTTTCCGCACTACCTGTCATCGAAATTAAAAAGAAAAAGTATTTTTCGGGTCACCCTACTGTAGTCGCGTATGCATTTGGGAATTGTTTTCGCCTAGATTGATAGTCGTAGAAGGTTTAAATTTCGTATGTAAGACCTTCACAGCGTCTAAGTATTTTGAAAAACAATTTACACGCATATGTTTCAAAACGTCTGTTTACGGACTTTTTAAGTCAATTTTTAATATTTTTCCATGCGCGGATATTTTCAAAAGCATCGCTCAATCTACATTTAAAGTAAATGTTTCGCACTAAACGGACTGTGAGTTCCGCGAAAGCTATTTCTAATTATATTTTCCTTGTTACTTCATCGTAGTTAATAGTCTAAGAGCTAGCAACGATTGACAATTTTAAGACGTCTGGCTCTTCAATATATATTTCCCTATACTCTTCTGAGCAGCATACTGGGTGTTTGGCGGCTACGAGTGGTTGCGCTTTTTTACTGCACATCACATTTTTGCTGGGAAAAATAGTGATATTTTTAATCATTTTGGGGCAATTAGAAACTTAAACCCCGTCTTAAGTATATCATGTAGTATATCAATAGAAAGCTCTATGTCTTGTCCTCACAATGATTTTTTTAATTCTTGTTTTACTATAGTGAGAAAAGGTGTTGTATGAAAAAAATTGGGTTTTGTTTCGCTTTTTAAAAGCTCTATTTCGTACAATTTTTGAAGTAAAAATTTAAAACTTGGCAGGACTACTTATCTTGTCATATGTGCCCTTCACACCTATTTTGTTAAAATCCGAAATGGTGAGGTCAAAAACTTTATTTTCATGATTGATTTGATGTGGAATTGCCCAAAAATGACTTAAAAATCACTATTTTTTCAAGTTCAAGTGTAATGCGAAGTAAAAAACGTAACCACTCTCGGCTGCCAGACACCTGCATGCTGCTTACAAGAGAAAAGGGGAAGATATACTAAAGACCCAGACGTCTTAAAATTGTTGTTTTTTCGACGTTGGTAGTTTTTGGACTATAAGGACGTTTTGTAATCAACGTAAGATTTTAGATTTTCGGATATTAGCGGACACCATTGGATATAACCTGACCTCAGAGAGATGGCGGGTGAATAGAAAGCCAAAACGGACCACTTCATTTTATGAAAGGTATAATAGATCAGCGAGATCACTTGAGCAGAAGAAACTTTAATGCTTGCGTGTTCTTGCTTACTCTACTAATTACAAAATGAAGTAGTTCGTTTCTACTTCCGATTCACCTACTATCTGTCTCTGGTCAAGCTATAGTTATCGGTTATTTGAAGCATGTGTTGACGTATGCTTTTCCGAATTTTAAGTTCATCGAATGATGGTAATATTGATCAACAAATAAATTCGAATTTGAACAAACTGCTATTAGTAAACTGCATATACATGGGTGATTCTACAAATACGGGAATATTTCTAATATGTAGATTTCAAAAAATTAATTTTAATTAAAAATCTAAAAAAATTGTATTTTATTGTATTTTTGTATTTTTATTTTTTTGAAGGTATGTGAATAATAAAATGGACATGTGGTGACACAATGGGTGTGTGAATAACACAATAGGTATGTGAATAACATAATGGGTATGTGAATAATACAATAGGTATTTTAATAAATTTTTTTAACCTGTAAACTGTTAGACACGATTTTTAAACATTGTACTGTCATAGTTCGGCTTTTGATTCATCCATGTGTCTCATATTGGGGCATATGAATGACATCAGAAAAAAGGCATGTGAATGACAAAACACAAGTAATATGTTCTCAAAAAGTCATATCTGTGTATTTTTCGGCATTTCTGTGTATTTTTCGATATTAACAGAATGATAAATGAAAGAACATTATATTAACTTCAAACGCATAGGTTTCCGTTCTCAACTCAAATGTTACATTTTGTAACTTAAAAGGTTTCACATGCTAAATTGTGTCAAGCTTCGATCTTCGCGGCAATTTTGTTTTGCAAATTAAGACAGAAACTTTGACATTTAAGGTGCGCAATAAAAATGAAACAATCTCCGCACTAAGTTAAAGACATCTCCCAAAAGAGGTTGCATTTAGAGTGAAAAATATTCCTTCCGAAACGACAGTTGTTTTCAATGAATAAGAGATGCTTCTGGAATTGATGAAGTTTAATGTCTCTTTGTGAGTGAGATGTGTTTTTTTTTTATAACTGGGTGAATATGAGGTTGTTATTGCTTCTGCCTTAATTTGAGAGAAAAGCATTTATGAAAATAGGACACTATTTTAATGATGGGGGTTGTCGTTCTCTGCTCGCTGCCAGTCGCCAACTCCCCCCCCCCCCGAACTGTGTACTCAATTTCTATCGGATCGCTTTTCTTGCTTTATTAAATAAAAATATTTTAATTTAAGTACAGCTTTATCATAATCAGAAACAAATATGCACTCTCAAAAAAAGAAAAAATTATATATATATATATATATATATATATATATATATATATATATATATATATATACACACTGCTCGACATTGAAAATGCAACACCAAGAAGGAGTGGTCAGAAATTGATGAAATTTGGTAAGAAGACAGAGACAGCATGGAACAATAAGTGATATTTATTTCAAAATAAATAAGCAAAATTTAGAGCGAGGACGGCGTCGGCTCAGTAAGAAGTAGGACCACCGTGGACAGCGATGCACGAAGAAACACGTCTAGGCATGGAGTCAATAAGCCTGCGGATGGTGTCCTGAGGGATGGCACTCCATTCCCTTTCAACCATTTGCCACAGTTCGTCCTCTGAACGAGGCAGTGACAGGTTCTGCAAACGGCGTCCAATCACGTCCCACACATGTTCAAATGGTGACAAGTCAGGAGAGTACGGTGGCCAGGAAAGCATCTGTACACCTCGTAGAGCATGTTGGCTGATTCGAGCACTGTGAGGCCGGGCGTTATCCTGTTGAAAAATTGCATTTGGCAGACCCTGAAGGTAGGGGATTGCCACCGGCCGCAGTACATTATCTACATATCGTTGGGCCGTCATAGTGCCCCGAATACGAACTAGAGGTGATACGGAATTGTATGCAATAGCGCCCCAAACCATTATGCCACGTTGTCGCGCTGTGGAGCGTTCCACAGTTACTGCCGGATTCGATCTTTCTCCACGTCGACGCCACACACGTATGCGATGACTATCGCTGGACAAACAGAAGCGGGATTCATCTGAGAACACTACGGTTTGCCATTCTGCCATCCACGTCGCTCTGGTCCGGCACCATTCCAAACGTTGGAGTCTGTGCTGTGAGGTCAATGGCAGTCTTCTTAGCGGGCGCCGTGATTGCAGGCCACGTACAACCAGTCGACGGGAAATGATTCTGGTCAACACAGGAACATCCAGGGTACCTTGCACGTGCTGCAGAATCGACGTACAAGTTACTTGCGGGTCCGCCACAGCTTGTCGGTGAATCCGCCGATCCAAGCGGTCTGACGTCACTCTGGCTGCACCTGCACCCCTCAATGTGGCTACATTTCCTCTTTCCAACCATCTCCGACACAGCCGATGCACAGTGCTTGCATCCATGTGGGTATCAGCTGCAATTTGACGTATGGACCAACCTCCCCTTCTCAGTCCGATCACCATACCCCTTGTAAAGTCGTCTATATGCTGGAAGTGTCTTCGTTGAGGACGGCGTGGCATTTCCTCCTATCACACGTATCCTTCGAGACAAAAACTAAATTTCTCCGATAATTAGTCTGGCAGAAAAACCAACATGAACATAGCCCACTTTTCAACTTCATTCTCTTATATCTTACTTCACGTGCGTCGGAGAGCTGCGCATTTCATATCATTTGCATAACTCAGTGACGTGCGTCTACGGTAAAATTTGCATGAATTTCTGACCACTCCTTCTTGGTGTTGCATTTTCAATGTCGAGCAGTGTATATATATATATATATATATATATATATATATATATATATATATATATATATATATATATATATATATATATATATATATATATATATATATATATATATATATATATATATACAGGGTGAGTTCGATCGAATCTGCCATACGAAAAGGGGTGATAGAAGAGCCCAAGTGGAGTATAGAACCACCCATTAGCGGTGTCAATTCGTAACCGTAACCGAGTTATGGTATATTTAAGAAAAATTCACAAAAAAACAAAATTCTGAGAAAAAGACCAATTTCTGAAGTTCCTGTTGAGTCTACGCACAAAATAAGCACATATTTTGAAAGAGCAGAAAAAATCCTTTAAAATGACATCTTTTTCATCAGGATAGTAGCACTTTATAGCGAGTTACAAGCTTTCAAACACTGGAAACACTCAAAAATGAAATTTCATCAAACTTTTCAGTCAAAAATTTCAGAAACAACCGTATGAGCTACAACCGGTCAAATGCACCAAAAACTTTCCCATTTCACTAGCTTTCAGATGACACAACAGAAAATCATATTGGGCTTCAAGTTCAGCAGATATTCTGGCGTTTGTTTGAAACAGTATGAAAATCGTCCTTTGTCAGAATATGGAAACCAGCAAAGGGTCAGACTTTTATGTTCTAAATTTTCTATTTCATGTAAGTGTACTGGTTTATTTATTCAAGAAAAGGAAAATTTTATAACTAAATATTAAATTGTAACACTTTATTAAATTAATAATCACAAGAGAAGATAACAACACGTAGAAACAAAGGCAGCATTACTTTAACGCGCTTTTGACAAAAAAAAAAAAAAAAAAAAATCAAAATTAAATGAGTTACACTAACATCTATGAGTACATTTACATGTAAGCAATCCTCAAAATTTCCCAGAGCTACTGGAATTATCATCCCCCACACCGGATAGATGCCCTTGGCCTTTTAAGAGCGAGAACTACCGTCGCTCTCTATGAAATTTAATTTCATAGAGTCCATTCATCCTGTCATTTGGGTCCTATTCCTTGGGCACCTAGATCACCAGACCTGACGCCAGCAAACTTCTTTGTTTGGAGATTCTTGAAACAAGCAGTTTACTGCTCAGATGCAACCAGTTTGCAGGACTTGCGCATTTGGCTTGATGGAGCAGTAGCAAAAGTGAGAAATGAAATTTCATTGAGAGCGACGGTAGTTTTTGCTCTTAAAAGGCCAAGGGCATCTATCCAGTGTGGGGGATGATAATTTCAGTAGTTCTGGGAAATGTTGAGGATTGTTTACATGTAAATGTACTCATAGATGTTAGTGTAACTCATTTAATTTTGAATTTTTCTTTGTGAAAAGCGCGTTAAAGTAATGCTTCCTTTGTTTCTACGTGTTGTTATCTTCTGTTGTGATTATTAACTTAATAAAGTGTTACAATTTAATATTTAGTTATAAAATTTTCCTTTTCTTGAATAAATAAACCAGTACACTTACATGAAATAGAAAATTTAGAACATAAAAGTCTGACTCTTTGCTGGTTTCCATATTCTGACAAAGGACGATTTTCATACTGTTTCAAACAAAAGCTGGAATATCTGCTGAACTTGAAGCCCAATAGGATTTTCTGTTGTATCATCTGAAAGCTAGTGAAATGGGAAAGTTTTTGGTGCATTTGACCGGTTGTAGCTCATACGGTTGTTTCTGAAATTTTGGGCTGAAAAGTTTGATGAAATTTCATTTTTGAGTGTTTCCAGTGTTTGGAAAGCTTGTAACTCGTTATAAAGTGCGACTATCCTGATGAAAAAGATGTCATTTTAAAGGATTTTTTCTGCTCTTTCGAAATATGTGCTTATTTTGTGCGTAGACCCAACAGGAACTTCAGAAATTGGTCTTTTTCTCAGAATTTTGTTTTTTTGCGAATTTTCCTTTAATATACCATAACTCGGTTACGGTTACGAATTGACACCGCTAATGGGTGGTTCTATACTCCACTTGGGCTCTTCTATCACCCCTTTTCGTATGGCAGATTCGATCGAACTCACCCTGTATATATATTATATATATATAATATATAATTATATTATATATATATATATATATAATATAATATATAATATATATATATATAATATTATATATAGTATATAATATATATATAATATATATATATATATATATAATTTTTTTGCACAGAACTTGAACTGAAATTAAGGTTATTTATCGTTCCTCATAGTACCAGCCATCCCATCATGTATGTACTAGTCTTACATTTTTGGAAGAAATCCAACTTATTGATAAAATAATTAGTTTTACTTTTGAACTCATTTAATCCTAGCCCTTAGAATCTTGTATTTTATTTTGCTCTCATTATAAATAGCGATGTTTTTAATAGTAATACTAAATGAAAATAATTCTCTATGTTGTAGCATTTCTTATTTTTGAGCATGCATTTGATTAACGGTAATTCGTTGAAACGCTTACTACTACTACTTACCTACTGTGGTTTTCTGATCTTGAAAAACGATAATTGAACGTCTAGACGCATTATTTTTATTTGACATTGAACCATTCAACCTATCTTTATGATATACTTTCCTCAAAAAATAAATAAATAAATAAATAAATAAATAAATGTTACAGATACTTTATTAGTATCAAAAACGGATTGAATGGCAGTAAGTAACGTAGCAAGCATATTTGCAATTTTGAAACGATTTGAAAAAAAAAAATAGTTTTTTTGGCTTTAGCAATTATAAAGGCAGTTTATTTTCATCCGAAAGGGAAAAAAAATACTATCGATATACTGGGCATTTTGAATGGTTATTATTACACCATTAATAAAATACGGTTTACTACACACTTATTCTCTTTCTCTCATTTTGTGGAGTAAAAAATTTCTAGAGTTTATTTCTTAATGGTTATTTGTCAACTTAAAATAACAACAATTTGGTGGTTAAAAATTGAAGCATTTTCCTTCGAGTTGTTTTGTTTCTTAATTGCCTTTGCTTTTGTAGCACTTTCTAATACTTGTGATTATCACAAACCGTTAGTGTTACATATTAGTTAGAGAATCAAACTTAATGAATTACAAATTAGAAATATAAGTTTTTCTCGCATTTGTTTTGGGGTTACAAAGAACTCTTTTAACTAAGGCACAAAGGCGTGGTATTTAGGACAAAGGTTATGAGAGAAAAAGCTTTACAAGAATGACTTTCACTACAAAGTACATATAGTGGTTAAGCAAACACTTCGTTAAACTTCAAAAATTCATGAAAAACGAAGAAACTAGGCTAAAGAAGTGCTGTTGAAAAATCGGGCTTCTAAGAAAGCTCCTTTTTTTTCATCGGTAGAGGAGTTTGTTTGTTCTTGCTATAACATTTGCTTGGAATGATCCTCAGAACACTGCATGATACAAATAAGACGATCCAACACCTATTACAGAAAGATAGGCAACGTCGATAAGCATTATAAGCACATCACGAAACTATTATGCCTTATAATTGATGATGCCGTAAATTAAGACGGAAATTTTCTAAGGAAAAGCAAAATCTACTTCAATACAATCGATAAATGCGATGAATTGTCCTCGCATAGAATTTAAGACTTTGAGCTGCTTAATTTATGATATCCTCATAAGATAGAGGAATTTGTTTTACGAGGTTTCTGCAATGCATTCCGACATGTTGCATTCAGCCGTAACGGGCATTACGTTGTCTTTGTTGTGCATAGCAAAAAATAATTTACTGTATAATTCTGTCAGCAGAGATTCTAGATTATAAACTGTCGAATGCAGAGTAATAAGCTGTAAAATTAGCAATTTTACAATTTTACTCTAAAGTAGCAAATTGACAGTTTATCACCGCAAATTTACAGTTTATTACCACAAAAGTAGCTGCGATATACTGTAAAAACAACAGTATAATACTAGCAGCATAGGTTCGAGTTTAAAACTGTAAAATGCACAGTAATAAACTGTAAAATTATCAGTTTCATATTTTATTACTGTAAAGCAGAAATTTTAGTTTCTCAGTGTAAATCGAGAAATTTTACAATTTTTTACTGTAAAATTGTTAATTTTTACAGTTTGTTACTACAAAATTAGCTGTATTATCAGGGCCCGATTAAGATGTTGCTGGGCCCTAGGCCTGGTACTCAGAATTTACAATTTTAAGCATTGGAAAAAACAATTTCAGCTATTGACTACAGCAATTTTACTTATTTAGGGCCCCCTAAATTTAGGGGGCCCTAGGCGACTGCTTAGTTGGCCTATTCAGTAACCAGGCCCTGTGTATTATACTGTAAAAACAATATATCGCTCATGGGATGCAATAGTGGCACAACTCAAAAAACACGCGTTTTTAACAAAGGACAGGTGTAAATAGGAAAAATACATTATTTTGAGCCGCAATACTGGCACAGCTCATAATTCAATATTAGGCCGTAAGAAGGCAGCATATTAAAGCGTTTCTTATTCATTTCCCATAGCAATGAAAACTTTAAACCCGTTTATCTCAAAACACGATTTTTTGAGTTGTGCCACTATTGCATCCCATGAGCGATATATTGTTTACAGTGCGTAATGCGGTGGTCCCAGAATCGTGCTGGACAATTGACATAGCAGGAACAAGTATTAGAAAAAACAAAATAGGCTTACTGTTATTTAATTAGTTCGCAGCTTCCACCGGTGACGTTTTCAACTTAAAAAAATGTATGAATAAAAATAAACGTTTTTTTCTAAACTCATTTTTTGCAAACAGCACTTTGGCACAGCCTCTTCTTTTTTTTATGAATTTTCGAAGCTTAAAAGAACTTTTGGCTCACTCCGTTGAAAAGTTTGCACTATGTTTCATAACTGCTTAAATCGCCGCGTTTTAGTTTTTATGATTTAGGTGTTTAATTTTGAATGCATTTATCATGTTCTGCTCATAGCATCAATGCAGCATTTTTTTTATTGCTTGTTAAGAAATTGAAAATTTATCGTAAGCACTGTAAAATGTCGCCAGCAAAATTGAAAGCTGAAACTGGAGACTGAAAGCTAAACACTTTTGTGTGAATTATTTTTGTGCTTTCCTTTAAAGTAAAACCATACACAAAGCTACCTTAAAGCAAAATTTCAAAAACAAAATATACACCTTATTTAATATAATCTTTTGATGCACCACTATGAACGTGTTTTAAATTAAGTACAAATCTTAAAAGTTATGAACTAAAAAATACATTGATCCCTATGGTGTAAAACAAATTAAAATTTAACAATGCAGGTGGTCATATAAATTTTTTAATGAATTTTTTTTTCTTTTAATTTAAATAAATAAATTAATGAAATAAAATATTTCCCTTTTTTCTTTAAATAAATTATCTTTTCCATAACTGATGTTCAATCTTTTCTATTAGATTAGGAATATTTTTACTGAAAATAATTATATCATGAATCGAAACTTAATTTGAATTTATACTTTTTTCCCTCTTTCAAGTATAAAACTTTCGGTTTAACTATTGTAAATCTTGATCCCAGTTTACAAATCCTTTTACTTTGTAATAATGGTTAATGTTCTGATTTGACATTGCTTGTTTAACTGCTTCTACTAATGAGATGGTAGGCAGATAACCTGATCCTTAAACTTAGGCATATAAGATAAAAGAGAAATATTTATTTATTTTGCTTGTTGGTGATAGAATTAGCTTTTACCGGTCAAAGCTAAAGTATCATTATTTAGGATATTTACTGAATATGTTTTTCGGTTTCCGTAACAACAAACTGATGCAAATGTCAGAAACAAACAGAAATAATTTCTTTAAATGTTGTCAATCAAGTAAATATGTGGTTGCTATGACCTAAATGCTAGCGACATAAGGAATAAAAATTTATAGATAGTTAAAAGAATCATGTTTCATTCACTTTATGAAATATAAATTGCTAAAAGACAGGGGAAAATACGCACGAAAACAAATTTTACTTAATGAATTCTTTTGAAAGGATAAACATTAAGTATATATTATTTTTTCTGCCATGGGCACTACATGATTATTGTTCAGGTTTTGTAGAAACATTAGAAATGCAATTTTTATAAGCCCAATTATTGTTAAACTTTTTATCTTAGTAGGTTTAATTACGAAAGAGCGGTGAAATGTTTTTTTTTATTCTTTTTTTTTAAGCAATGATTGTTTTCATGTAACACAAAATATAACGCTTTCTAGAGAAAGGAAAAAAAATTCTCACTTTACAGCAGCTTAAGCTCTTTAATTGTTGTGTTTCCAAAAAAAGTTTTAATGATGTTCCAGCCCCATTAATATGTCTTTAAGTTACATAACTTTTGTCGCCTGAATAAAGTGAATGCATAGCACTATATTTTAACCTTTTAATGAGTTAACAATAATATTTTAGATTCACTTTATTTTTAAGTGATATTTAGCGTCGCTTCAAACTCGTGGCGAAATCGTGTTAGGCATTACCGCTATATCATACAAAGTAATACAAGTTCTCCGATAAGAATTAATATAAAAGCTGTCCGTAATTAGATTTGACTTGACTTGTTTTTTGTTGCTAATCGCCTTAAGGGTCATCTCATATTGATGATTGTCCTTCAGCGCCTGTTGCTCCATAGAAGAGGCACCTTTTTATTATTGTAAAATATGAAGTCCGTATACAAAATATAAAAAAGAAAGTTTCATAATGGACGCAACATACTACTTTACTTTAATATTTATTGTTAAAAGTAACTTAACACGTTGACTGCCGACTACGAGATAACTCGTAGGTAGCGATCTTTTCAAGGACGCCAACTACGAGTTATCTCTTACTGTATTCACTTGCCATTCTTGTGTTGCTACGATTAAACTCGTAATATATCAGTGCTAATATCGATAGATGGCAAAAAATCAATGTTGGCTTGCATGAAAAGACAATTTATATTATACTTTTACTCTTTTATTTTACTTTTAAATTTATTTTTTATTTTTTAATTTTTTATTTTTTTTTATTTTACTTTACTTATTACTCTTTTATTTTATAACTATGCTCTAGATTTAGACTTTTTAATAATATAATGTAACAAAATCAAAATTTTATTTTTGGCCAGAAATCTGAAAATTACTGTGGCAGTCAACGTGTTAATCAACAATAGTTTAGCAAGTGTAAACTTAACTACTATATGCTTGTTTTAATGAGACATTCCAGTACTTTAAAAGAAATAAACGTTTCCACGAAACCTCTTTTGTGATTAATTTATTTTTTCTGTAAATATATGTCACTATATGTCATCATAACGCTTTTGTCAAACTGATTTTCTAATTGCTAAATATTAACGCAGCTAAATGCGTCAAATGGTAGTTCCTTAATTATTTTGCAACCATGAATTTAAAGTAGTTGCTTGAAACTATTATAAGTAGACAATTAGCAAAACTAAAAGATCACTATTAGCAAAGTACCAAATGTTTGTTATATATATACTTTCTGAAAGCTTATTGTGTTTATTTTGTGTAACTCAGTTATGAAAAACGTTAAATATGCAATTGTTTCAAGTAACGCATCTATAACTTAATTAAATAGGGTTGATGTTTCCTAATATAAAGTAAGTATAATTAAACACTATATCAGACAAAATGAGTTTTTATTAAAGCAATGTACTTCTTTTCAAATGTGTAATTCTATGACTATTTCAATTAAACACAACTCTCTCAAAATCCGATGAATTTTAAAACTAAAAATATATTAGAAATTAAATTGCAAATGCAGCTATGCAAATATATTTACGTACAATTAATCAACAGTCGTATAACTTTTTTATATTTAGTTATACTTTATAGTAATAAACATAAAATCACATAATTTAGTCACACTTGACGAAAACTTCGCGAATCATAAATCTTAATATTTCACTGCGCTGCACGTTGAAAGTCTTTTAAATTAAGTTTCAGATTTTCTAACTTTGTTAATATTATTTCGTGAGTGCAGTTTAAAGTGTGTCGGAACAAAGGGAAGCTTTTAACTTTGTAGGCGAGAGTTTTCAGCGTGGAAGTTGATAACTGAAAATTACTTTCGTTCCATTTTCAGCAAACGAAGCAGGTGTAGGATATGCGTTACGGGGAGTAAAAGTTAATGAATACAATTGTTTCACTTTTGCTGACAGTCATACAATGAATGTATCCTAAAATGTGACTTATGTGTGTTTGTTGAAGAATCTGCAATTCGTTTAAACAAAGGAAAATGGGACATTGTTTAGCTGCAAATGTCTCATATTAAACTGTAAACACTTTTTGAAACAATGGCCTCTTTTTTCTCAATGAACTAAATATTTTTTTAAAAAAAGTTTGGCATAAAAAAGTTCTAAACTTAATATTAATTGATGCTTGATACATTCGTAGAAATTTAATTCATTAATACTGCATTTTGATTTTATTAAACTTTGCTACTTCAAAATATACCTTAACATTTAACCCATTTTATAAAGTAATTATTTTCTTTTTTGATGGGGTCATAGAAGAGCGATTATTCAAGTCATGTTTATAATAGCTCCTCTCCTCCCTTATTCGTCCTAAGGTCTCTAATTTTGTACTACGGAGTCAGACTAATGTAAATCAATTTTCGTTACTTTTCAGAAGAGCGCGAAAACGTTTGTCTGAATCATAAAAAGAATGCGACTACGCTCTTTTAACGCTGCAAAGGGTCGATGTGGAATAAGATTCTATGCACAATGTGTTAATAAAATGAAAATCGCTATTTGGACTTAAGCCAGACGGGTTCTAAAGTACAGAATTCAGTAAGTTTTATTTCAAATCGTAGTCGGATCGGGTGACTTTCACGTTTATTCTTCTCATAAAGAAAGCGTCAAGCCTTTAAAAAAATTTACTCTCAGCGAGTTAAATTATGATTGATTTAATTGAGTTAATATGATTGTATTTTTTCATGAATTCTTTAAGTGACTACCCTATACTTCGCAGCAACTTAACTTAGCAGTGACGTCACTAAGGGCGGAGCCAATAAGAGCTCACAAGCAATCAGAGATCTCCTCTTATTCGCCAAGTAGGCTGTGATGTTTTATCTAGCTCGTTTTTCATAGGCTAACGTCACGCTGACGTCATCCGCCCGTAGTGACGTCACTGCCAAGTTAAGTTGCTGTGAAGTATAGCAGCATATTCTCATCGGCCGATGATCGGTCATTCATCGAAATCCGATGAAATTCTCATCGACCGATGATCGGATTCCGATGAGCTATCATCGGGAATTTCTTCAATATGTCTCATCGGTCAAACAGAATCCGAGCAGCAAAATCCGATGAGTTTTCCTCGAAATACGATGAGATTTGGAGCAATTTACGAGCAGTGCAGTCCCGTGCCGATGAATTTAGAATCAATTTTGGATGAAAATACGATATGATTTAGATCAATACGCGAGCAGTGCTGTTCCGTGGCGATAAATTTAGAATGAAAATACGATATGATTTAAATCAATATACGAGCAGTGTAGCTCGTGGCGATGAATTAAGGATCAATTTAGGATGAAAATACGATGAGAGTTGGAACAATATACGAGCAGCGTAGTTCCGTGGCGATGAATTTTGGATCATTTTCTTTTATTTTGCAAATGGGGCTGCAGTAGAGGCACAGCACAACCTTTTGCAGACCTAGTGCGATCCCCAATTAAGTATCCATTCTTTCACGTAGCACCAGAATCGACGGAATGCCATTGCCACGAGAATTTTGACGTCCAGTTGCCATCAGATGGAGGCATCTGGGCTCTTTTTGATGCAAAAGAGTACTAGTAATTAATTTTTCCTAGGGATATTCAAAGCCAAACGAATACCCCAAGGGATCTTTTACATGCAGCATAATTATACGAAATGGGTACCGAGGATTTTCCTCATCTCGAAAATCCGCCGACTGGCCAACTCTAGGATAGAACCCGGGTTATCGGCGCGGAAAGCCGATGCTGTACCACCACGCCACCAAGTCGACGATTAATGAGACCAACACTGCATCGTTAGTAAAAATTTGAGATTGGGAAAATTTTCATCTGAAAATTTGATCATTACGACCTCTTTCCGATGAAATCAGTAGCTTGACATATTTGTATCTGGAAATTTGATCGGAAGTATATAGTTTTCCGATAAAACATAGCTCGGCTAATTTTCATCGGGAAATTTGATCGGAAGTATATAGTTTTCCGATGAAACATAGCTCGGCTAATTTTCATCGGGAAATTTGATCGAACCGATATTGTTTCCCGATGGAATACAGCTCGGCTAATTTTCATCGGGAAACTTGATCGGAAGGATATCGTTTTCCGATGTAATATAGCTCGACGTATTTTCATCGGGAAATTTGATCGGAAGGATATAGTTTTCCAATGAAATATAGCTCGGCTAATTTTCATCGGGAAACCTAATCGGAAGGATATTGTTTTCTGATGGAATATAGTTCGGCTTGTTTTTATCGGAAAAGTTAATCGGAAGGATATCGCTTTCCGATGAACAGTAGCTCATCGAAAACCGTGCTCGGATACTGATCGGAACGATGTCATCGTGCGTTACGGGATCAGTTTACGAGGAGTTCGGTGATCGGCCGCGCAAAATCCGATGAGTTGATGCTACTTGGGTAAAGTGATGGTGTAATTTCATTAGTTGGCTAAATTAACATTTTTTTTTATTATTTTAAAAGCTGTCATACAGAGCAACTTCAAAATGCCCTACTGTTGCATTATACTATGGAACAGTTAGAAGAGTAGAAATTGACTCATAATATTGTACGCATAAAGTGTTTTAATGACAAATAGAGAAAAATGAACAAACATATTTATTGAAAATAAATCTTTTTCATTTATTTTATTTTTTATTTAGATATTTACTCTTCTAAAAACAGAAAACTCAGAAATTTAGAAAATATTTTGAAGAAATAAAATGCATAAAAGACGTAAAACTACGTTAATTTTGCATTTTCTCTTATACTTTTTCCAATACACCACAAAGTTAACATTTTTAAATGATAATATGATTGTAAAAACTAACTAATCTGTTATTAGGCCAGCTTAAAAATAAATATGTAGATTTAAAGCTGTTTATGATTTTAATTTATGTGCACCTAGCTTGTTTGTTTTATTTATCTCTACTAATAATAAAGCTGAAAGTTCGTCTGTCTTTCTTTCTTTCTGTCTGTCTGTTTACGCGCGTAGCGCCAAAACCGTTCGGTCAATTTTCATGACATTTGGCACAAAATTAGTTTGTAGCACGAGGTTTTTCACTACG